>CM066050.1:55616279-55787979 GCA_033557465.1 Ichthyophis bannanicus
TGGGGTTTAGTAAACATTAGTGACTTGGGTTACACACGTCTTAATAATCTTGACCATGCTCTGAGGTATTCACGGACTTTGGAATTCTTTTATAACCATCACCTGATCTGTTCTTTTTTCATAATTCTGTCTCAGTGTACTTTTGGCAGCTCCTTAAGTTCAAGGTTAGTTCTTTGTTTTGAAACACACTACCCTGCAGAGAGAACCCAAAGGAACTGCTGAATTTCTCTTGCCATCATGTGAATCAATGCAGCCTTAGACAGATGAGGCCAATTCATTGTTTCTGAGGTCAATTGGTTATGCTAGAGTTTAAAATATATTTCGGATTGCTACAGAAGTACAAGGAGGGAGGATACATGGAGACCAATTCCATAACATGCATATCTGGCTCGTGGACATGTCTAAATTGAAAACGAGCCCCGTTTGAACCTAATTCCACATCCATCAGTCTAGATGTGCTTGCGGGTCCAGAATCGGTGAGATAGATGTGTGCAGCATGGCACGGGCAAAACGCTATACAGCTGGCCCTGCACACATCCGGTGCCTGGCCCACGCATGGGTGCAGGCACAGGCCATGCGATATAATGGAGAAACACATCCCTGTAATATTATGGGCCATGGGTAATATTTTGAGCATCACCTCACCCATGGTATTCTGCAAAACTGTACTTTTGGATCCGGCCTGTCTCTGGGATGTGCACATGGACACCACGCCTTCTCAGTAAAATGTGCATCTCCTAAGCTGCTCTTCACACTGACAGTAGTTTGCTGATGCAAACTAGATATAAATACCAATGAGAAAGGACTGCTGCTGCAACCTAGACCATATAACCAGTCCTCCTCAGGCCCTAAAAAGTGCTAGATAATCTCAGTGTATCCTAATATGGTATAAGAGAATGTAAATATGAACATGTATGTCAGGACGTACCGTGCATCAAATGGTACTTGGCATTATAAAATGGCCCCAGTGATCCCTGCCTTGGTCATCTCTACAGACACGCTTTGAACTGCTAAGGATGGACTCTTACCAAGTATACAAAGCCTGAAACTAACATTGCCGTTCCCCAAAGGATGCATAATATTGCTGAACAAATGTATGCCCTTTTCATGCCTCTGGCCTATAAGTGCACTCATTCTGGTGCTCCGCACTACCGTTCCTCTCTTATCTCCCCTACACCCCTTCTCGGGAACTCCACTCTTCTGGCAGATCCCTTCTGTCTGTGCCCTTCTCTCCTACTGCCAACCCCAGGCTTCGCTCCTTTCACCTTGTTGCTGCCTATGTCTGGCACAAACTACCCGAGTCTGTACGTCAGGTTCTTCCCTGGCCCTTCGCAAATCCAGGCTGAGAGCTCACCTCTTTGTTGTTGCTTTTGGATCTGATCTGCCTAATCTCCCATGTGTTTCCTTACAATTCCCCCTAAATGTATCCTGCTAAGTTGTCTGTTTTGATTAGATTGTAAGCTCTGCTGAGCAGGGACCATCATGTGTGTGTGTGTTTCTTATAGCATTATACAAATGATCAATAGTAGTAGTAGGGCCTTCTGACTATGGCATCCGATTCCTACCTATCTGAGTACTGGCATTTCTCACAGCAGCTGCACCTGTCCCATTGTGGCATATACTGTATTGGTCTGTATACATCTGCTATCTGTGGGGCACTCCTGTCTCATTCCCACAGTCTGCTCTGTGGCACTGCTCCCCTGGTCATGACTATGTGGGCATAGGAGGGGAGATCTTTGTGCCATCACACCAAGTTGCCAGTCTCCAGATATATCACCACTCTCGCAGCTCTCATAGATCCTGAACTGGGTAGGGATGTAGGCCGCATGGAACAGTCTGGGGAATGTTGGTACATCATCAGTCATGTCTCCTAGTGTCTGGCACGGCAGATGTATGGCTGCCCTATCACACTGCCAACAATAGAAACATAGAAACATAGAAACATGATGACAGAAAAAGACCACAAGGCCCATCTAGTCTGTCCTTCCATAACAACAACTACAACAGTCCACTTTTTACCTTTAGAGATCCTCTGTGTTGGTCCCATGCTTTTTTGAATTCAGTTACTGTCCTCATCTCCACCACCTCCACTGGGAGACTATTCCACGGATCCACTACTCTTTCCGTAAAGAAATATTTCCGCATATCACTCCTGAATCTATCTCCCTTCACCCTCATCCCATGTCCCCTCGTAGCAGAACTTGCTTTCAATTGAAAGAGGCTCTCTCCCTGAACATTTATGCCACAGAGGTATTTAAACATCTCAATCATATCACCTCTATCCCGCCTTTCCTCTAAGGTGTACATATTAAGATCCTTAAGTCTGTCCTCATATGCTTTATAATGAAGCCCATTAATCATTTTAGTAGCAACCCTCTGCACCGACTCCATCCTGTTCACATCCTTTTGAAGGTGCGGTCTCCAGAATTGCACACCATACTCCAAATGAGGTCGCACCAAAGACTTATACAGAGGCATTATCACCTCCTTTTTTCTGCTAGCCATTCCTCTCCGTATGCACCCAAGCATCCTTCTAGCTTTTGCTGTCGCCTTTTCTACCTTTTTAGCTACTTTAAGATCATCAGACACAACCACGCCTAGGCCCCGCTCTTCTTTAGTGGACAAAAGTACTTCACCTCCTATACTGTATTGCTCCCTTGGATTGCTGCAGCCCAAATGCATGACCTTACATTTTTTAACATTAAATCCCAGCTGCCAAATTCTAGACCATTCTTCAAGCTTAGCTAGATCCCTCCTCATGTTATCTACACCTTCCTGGGTGTCTACTCTATTGCAGATTTTGGTATCATCCGCAAAGAGGCAAACCTTACTCGACAGCCCTTCCGCTATATCACTAACAAAGATGTTAAAAAGAATCGGACCAAGGACAGATCCCTGGGGCACACCACTGGTAACATCCTTCTCCTCAATATATGATCTTATTAGAGGACCCTGTGAAAAATAATCCAGAAGGAATCTAACTAGGTTCCCTATAGCTAAATGTCAAAATGAGCTGCATGCTCTACAGCAACATCATTGGTCCCACAAAATGTGCATTATGGGCATGCATTAGTTCTGTTTGCACTGTTGAGTGCCCTTATTCGGAGGATCCTTTATTATTGATAGGGATATGCTTTTTTTTATTTTATTTTATTTTGACAGTTTTGTATACCGCCTTATCCTTCAATCAAAGCGGTCACAACACAATTGGGGGATACATTTAACACGCGGGGATGTGAGACACATACACTAATACTTACAGGGAACATGGGCAATGGAGGGTTAAGTGGCTTGCCCAAGACCACAAGGAGCATCTGTGGGACTAGAAACCCCAGTCCTTCCGGCCCAAGGTTGCTGTCCTCTAGTGGGATTTGAACCCCCGACCTTCCGGCCTGAAGTACCTTGCCCCAACCTTCTCTGAGTTTGAAAGCCCAATCACACTGGTACCTGGTGACACTGCAGTCATCTATACAGTCCAGGTACTGGCCAGGCTTTCATGTCCCCCCTTAATTGCAGATGAGCACACCAGATCCCCCCATGCACCCCTCAAACCAAACACACACACACACTCACTTTCTGTCACAGAAATATGGTTCTGCCAAAAAGATGCCCTGAACCTATACATAACAGCTATGTATGGCATCAGATAATAGCATGGGGTACCAGGACTAAAACTATCCTCTGTTTCCCACTTATCAAGAATTCTTTCCCTACTCACACCCATACTATTCCTGCAGTCCCATTTTTCAGAACATGGGAATTGTTAGGGTCCACTAGATTGGCTCCTTTAGTTCAACAGCACATTTCAGCATAGCCATAATACACAATAATTCTCTTCTTAATATTTCTGTAAGGGTGTTTTTTTAACATTTCTATATCTTACAACATTCCCTCACCTCTGCTTTCTGTTCCTTAAAACTGCATCTTGTGTTTTTCCAGACTGCAGTCACACCAGTTCAAAACATAATTGTCTTAATCATTCTTCAATTTGGGACACATTGCAGAGAAGAGCAGAATTTTTCTAAGTCCTGGCCTTATACCATGTTTCCACAGGAATAGAATGGACATCTGTGGGAAGCACTAAAAACGTACATGAGCCTTTCCTGAATACACTTTATTCATCTCCGTGGCTGACCATGCTCCTGTTACTCCCCTTCTGGGTATGTTCTGAGATCCTCATGCTAGCGCCATAGAGGTATATGACAGCAGTATATCAGAATATGGTCGGGGATGTTTTCGGCACATAAATTTCCCTGCCGCACTTACATACCCCTTATTTGTGATTTGGAATGACACCCTTAGCAAGTCAGGAAGTTATACCATGGTTTTTTCTACTTCATTTCTAAGGCTTTTTGGAATATATTTTTCATGGAACAAACACTGTTTTAATGCAATTTACTACAAGGCTATAATGACATTTTCAAAGGGTGTAGACTTTCAATAGCCAGTGTATTTTTTGAAAAAAAGAAGTTTTCAGTTGGAAAAAAGTTTCCAGTATATAACAAAAACTAATACTAATAATTTCAAGTACAGGGAGAAGGTACAGTTCATAAACTTGATTAGCTATTTGGGCAGTCACCAATGGTTCAATGGCTTGCTAACATTGCTTCCTAGGGTATATTAATGCAGAGTTCATAATGCCAACAAAATGAAGAAAAAGGGATATGTGATAAATGAATAAATCAGATTTTAAAATTGAAATGCCTAAAACAAAAGATTTATCTTCTCTGAAAATGGTTCAATTGTTTTTAAAGTGGGCCTAGAGGGAAATCAAGCAACAGTTTTACAAAGGAAGGGCTATGTTGGTTCTTCCAGGAGCCAATACTACCAAATAATCAGAAGCCATTAGTAAAATGAGCAAAATATTGCAGATGCTGTGCTAGTCCACTTGGATAGTGCAAATAAAAGTCACTCAGCAAGTTGTAGGTGATACCTACAGCTTGTTTCTTGACCTTTATTTGCCCCAAAATGAGCAGAAATGACATGTAAGTTATAGAACAGACCTGCTCTGGCAAACCAATGTCACGCGTCTTGAGTGGAGCCGCCAGAGGTGATCACATCACCCCGGTCCTTAGGGACCTACATTGGCTACCAATATACTCGCGGTTATCCTATAAAGTAGTCATCATTACCTTCAAGGTCATCAACAAGTTAGCCCCTACGGCCATAATGGACCTTGTCCACCCCATTGCAGCAAACAGAGAAAGGAGAACACACACAGCCAATACCCTATTGATCCCCAGTGAAATAACAAAATGTACCAAGGCAACAAGGAACAGAGCTTTTAAGTTGTATGCCCCTAGCTGCTGGAATGCACTCCCAGCACCCATCAGAGCCATAACAGATCTAGCCCAATTCAGAAAAGTGCTTAAACACCATCTCTTTCTCTTACACTACTCACAGCCCTCTAACGGTCTAACCTGACACCCCCGAGCATAAACCTAGCCATGAACACAAGAATCACGTCAATGAATGTACAATACATATTGTAGATACAGATTGTAGATAATTTGAAATGTATACAAAGTTACTCCCAGTTGAAATCCAAGTTCAATTGTCCTGTTCATTGCAAGTGCCTTATTAGCACAATGCTGTTGTATGTAAACCGCGCTGATTTTTAAGAGTGCGGTATATAAGAACAAATAAATAAATAAATAAATGTATTGTGATGTGTCTCCTGAATTCTAGTATCAGAATTTTGTAAGGATCTATTTTTTCATGCCATCATGCACCATTTTTATAAATTTTATAACAAAATATATATATTTTCCTCCTATCATAATTAAGTGTAATACATGCTTCATTCAATGTTATATTGACAATATTGCTTGCTCAAAAATTCTTTTATATGAAATGCAGCTCAAATTACTTCCAGTGCATTCCTATAAAAGACTTATGACTCATCATTGCTCCAAAAAAATAGTTTTTAACTAATGTTCATCACTCATCATCCCAGTTTTTAGTTGTGATGGCAGGATCAGTCCTCCTGGATGGCCCGGCATGCCCCCAATGCTGCCACAGGAGATGTCCACCGATCTGCCTGTCTGGCCGGCCCTATGGTCCCGCTGGTGTGCTGGTACAGTGGCATCCTATTACCATGGCATGGCACATCCAGCAGGAGCAGCAGACGACCCAGCGCAAGGGAAGCCCCCCACCCCACTGCCCAGCCTCTGGGTCAGCTCCCGGGAGCACCCCTCCATGGTGTGCTGGGGCTGGGGAGTGAGATTGCTCTGGTGCCTGGTGCTTATTCCACCTTTGAGGTAAAATATATCGGGCATGCAGCGGACAGCTGGCGAACGTACAGGGCCCTGTGCTGAATAGGCTCTGTACGACCAGCCATATAAGCCCCTCCCTTGCCCTCCTTCGTCCTGCCCCCTCCTGCCCCTGTCCAGTGCTCCCTGCATAGTAGCACTGTATGTGCAGGGATTCTGGTTCATGGCATACAGTCCATGCGAGTTGCGAGGCTGCACGTCCCACTGAGATGTACAGCCCCACTATTTGCGTGTCAAAATGACCTCAATAATGAACTTGACTGAGTAATCCAACAGGACAGAAAACCTGAGAAGAATGCTTCACTTTCTCCTCAGTTCCTCAACCCAGGTTCAAATACCATTGATATTTCTTGTGACCTTGGGCAAGTTTCTTAACCCTCCACTGATTCAGGCTACAAACTTAAGGGCCCTTTTACTAAAGTGCATTAGGTATTTGCAATTACCATGCATTTAATGCTGAAACTAATGTACATTATGTGGAAAGCCTCTGTGGTAACTGTCAGGAGCATGGCAGGTCTGTCCCTGGTAGCTGACGTGGGGATACATATCCTGATGCATGATGCAATTACCTAAAGCTACCCGTTGAGTTGAATTTAGTTGTACCCATGCCAACTGCAACATTGACAGAATGCAAAATGTCCCCTATACTAACTCAATTTGCACTCCATGCCCACTCTCCTCCCCTAGCCCATGCGTTCCCTGTACTAAGTTATCGTAGACCTGAGCAGAGTTACCAGATGCCAAAATGCGCTCTAATTGCTTAGCATAAGCTTTTCAGAGAGGGGCATGGAAATACCTACTGTACCTGATTGCAGCTCATCTTGCACTGCTACTAAAAAAAAAAAAAAAAAAAAAAAAATCGGGCTGGCCAAGCATATCTTTTAAATAAATATCTGATGCCAAGTTCATGTAGAGCACCAAGGCCAACAGCAGAACAGGTGGAATAGAGTACGTGCAAGACAAAATAACCTGACTTCCGTTCTTTCATCCACTGTGAGACTAAACTGATCCATAATGCTGAGGAGTCAGGTAAGGCTAAGAGGGGTAGACCTTTCCCTTCTTTTTAACCATGACTAGGTAAAGGAGAAGTTCACATGAAATGACATCCATGGGCCAAGAGCGAGCTCAGGTATGCACGGGCACTACTGCAGTGCCCATCCTGGTCTCTCGCCTGCTACTTATTTGAATGTTTCCATCGTCTTTTCTTTCCCCTTCTTTCTTCCAGTAAGCACATTTTAGGTTTCATTAATTTTTTCTTATTTACTGTACTCTATGATGCTATAGGACACAGCGTGAGTTTAATTTATTCACTGCAAGATATATCATTTTATACCTATCATTGACAAATGTAGACTCTGACAGAAGGGCCTTTTTATGAATGTAGCAGCTTGTGTTGTGAGACAAAGTTAGTATTCGAGTTTCACATTTAAAATCAGCTAATGCGTTAGGACAGTCTAAGGGCAGGTAGATGGATGGCTTCTTCTGCAGCCTGATTTAAGATTGCCCAGCTTCCATTAATTATATAACGAGCAATGCCCAGCCTGTCGAATTCCAAGTTCAGTGTTAATATATAAATGGGAGAGGAAGTGATTTACTTAATTGTTGGTAGAAAAGCCAGTGACTTATTTATAAGAAAGAGAAAAGAATTCATCTTTGTTCTGATACTGGAGTTTGTGTTTAAGAGTGCTCACAGCAGTCTCATTTATTCATTTGCTTCTCAGGCTATTATTATGTGACCCAAAAACTCCTACAATTTATTTATAGTACACAAAAATAAAATCGAGTAGTTTTAAAAAAAAAATTGAAACAAGGTTTGCGGCAGTGGATAAATAGATTTAACAGAAATTTCTTCTTCTGTTTTGAAAATAATTTGTATATTTGATGATATACTGCTATGCATGCAACCCCCCCCCCCCTTTTCACTCTTGGTGGGGGTTATGAGGATAGGGTAGTTCTTCAGAGTCTGCAACAGTTCGTAGCTCCTTCAGTACTGTCTGGGAATGAGCTCTTTGCAGTGAGATCAGCACATGCTTGGAGGCCTTAAGGGATAAGTCTCTACTCATCGCACTCCCAGATAGGAAATACTCTAGTCCAGGTAAAAAGTTTATAAAAAGTCTATAAAATCAAACAGGCCAGAAAATACCAGAATGGCAGACACACAAAAATTCTGTAAAGTCATACCTTCCAGCTTGAAGTGAGAATCCAGTATTGAAGCAGAAAAATATACGACTCCTAGACAAAGTCCACTCAAGTTCCTTCAGCATGCACTAACTGGAAACCTTGGACTTCTCACTGCTTCTTTTTTAGGTGTTTTTGCCTATACCCCAAGAAACTGTAGCAAGTCTAGGTCTCTATTCTTCTCAAAGATAAAAATCAGAAATACCTATGCATAAAACAAATCGCAGGATTAGGTTCCTTTTCCGCTGCACTACAGATCTTTCCATACTTTGAGTCTCCTGGAAACTCAATCCACAATGACTATATGCAAAATTGTTTCTTGACAGGGAAAGGAAGAGCTTTGCTCTTCCCCTCTCTGGAGTTCATGAGAGCAGAGTCCTTTAGCTGTCTCCCTGGTCCTTCAGTAAATCACCTAAGAGCAAAGCCCTCTTGGCTATCTTCCACTGCTCCTCAAGTCAATGACACTCTAGGACGCCTTGAGATCTCTATCAATTACCCCTCCCCCCATCTGGGACTAGGCAGGACTTTCTCCCTCTATTACACCGCTCCTGCAGAACCCTCCCATATTTAGAAAGTTCCTCATTTTAACACAGAGAGCAAATAAATCCCTTAGTAGGGCCTTATGGGGCTCTACATCTAGCATGAATATTTTGGAAAAAAGACAAAAAATGAAGTGTTAGATTGAAATACAAAGAATAGTTCATTGAATAGATTGTTGAGTCTGAGTTGATCTGATCTGAATGCTCAAGGGATAATTTCTTTAAATACCTTACACTCAAGTTTTCCCACTAAACGATTTTTCATCTTCTTGCATTAAACAAAACATCAGTGCATTTTATTAAAGAGAATCTATTAAGACAGGAACCTTCTGGAAAGAGCATTTCAAGCTTAAGGGTTTATGTTAAATATGCATAATGGCAGGTTTTCCTCTTTATAATCAGTCCCCATTCTGCCTAGAATAAGTCCCTTCCTCCAATCTTCCCAAATGCTTTCGTAGTCACCTTGTCAAATTGGATATGTTTATGGGGGCAATTTTTAAACGATGCGCTGTGTCCAAAGAGAAACCCTGCAGACTTTGCACCTGCCTACAGAGTTTTCATAATTTCCCCCTTAAAGTCAAACGCTGCAAAATCTTAGTTGCTGTTCTTTTGTATATATTTGCATCCTCTTTACAACTGAAGGGCCTCTGATTCAGAAGTGGACAACCGCCGCAGGCACCAGCATGAAGCCAAAGAAGAAGTTTAAGACTTCCTCTAAAACAGGGGTAAGCATGTTCAGTACTTCAGGGTTGTAAACACATCAGGTTTTTGGGGTATCCCTATGGTATATGCACGAGATAGATTTACACACAATGGAGGTAGTATAAATGCAAATCTACCTCAGGCATATTTACTGCGAAGATTCTGAAAACTTAACCTGTTTGCGGTCCTCGAGGACTGAACTCGTTCACTCCTGTCCTAAATCTTGCTAGTTCTATTAGAATTGCCATGCCAAGTGAATTTACCCTCTTGTTTCTCACAACCTTTACTATATCAGTCTTAATACAATTTCAGCAACTTTGTTGTGACATCATTACTACTCAAGACTACAGTTTGTGCAGATCTATCTCATGCATGTTCATTAGGAATATCCTGAAGACCTGACCTGTCTGTAGCCCTTGAGGACTGAACTTGAATATCCGAGATTAAAGTAGTGGCCTCTGAAGTCCTTAGTAATTCATATGTGTATGACCTGTGAAATGGTATTTTGGAAAGGGCATCCAAGTGCAAGCTGGGATGCTGAGGGCAGAAGGTGCAGAAAAATGCTGAAGATGTCTATGTTTTGGCCCAGTTTTAGAAACATAGACACCTTCGATGTGTATGCCCATGCCAGCATCCATATAGCTGCCCCCGCTATGAAACTGTAGGGTGGGGTGCTCATCTCAAGCAAGGGTGCATATGTGGATGTCAAGCAGTATGGTAAAATGAAAGCATGAGTCCCCATTTGTTGACAAGCTGTTAAATAAAGGGGATAAGAGTGTGCCTATTTCTCCACACCCTCCGGACATTTGCCTGACAAAAAGAGCACTTTTCAGATGCCTGTTCATGCCTTGGAGCAGATATAACCTTTGATGCGGCTCAGGACATTCAGGGCATTTCTGAAATTGGGCAGGACATCCAAGTTCATGGGAACACCTTGGCCATGCCTCCACCACGTCCCCGTTCCAACTTAGACGTCCTTGCACTGGGGAAATCCACAGACCCAATTTCTAAAATGTCTCTGAGAATGTCTCTGTGCTTTGGACATCTCTATGTCCATTTTCAGATATCCAAGGCATGAATAGAGCTTCTAAAATAACCCCCTTGAAGCATTGTAGTTAGGAATATCGGGCCCGATATTCCATGCTGACAGCTAGGGCTCCTACAGCAATTAGCCGCAGGCACTGAATCTTAGATCCGGATATTCAATGCCAGGGCCAAATCTAGCCACAGTCATTGAATATCCGAGTTGGCCCCAGAACCCAGAAGCTAACCAGGTAGCGTTGATATTGAATTGCTGCCCAATTAGCTTCTGTGGAGAACATAAGGTCAGCATTTGCTGTGTCTTACTTTAGCCACATATCACTAATCAAGCAGCAGCTAGATATCATTGCTGACCAGTTAGCAACTGGTGCCACCTCAGAATGCTCTCGACATGCCCCTAACCATTAGCATCGGGGCATGTAATGGCAGCACCCATAGATATTCAGCAGAGTGGCATTTACATGGTTGGCAGGTCTGCAGACCATGCAAATACCTTTGAATATCAGGCCCATTGATTCAGCCTTTACTATATCAGTCTTAATACAATTTCAGCAACTTTGTTGTGACATCATTACTACTCAAGACTACAGTTTGTGCAGATCTACCTCATGCATGTTCATTAGGAATATCCTGAAGACCTGACCTGCCTGTAGCCCTTGAGGACTGAATTTGAATCTCCCAGATTAAGGTAGTGGCCTCTGAAGTCCTTAGTGTTGTCTCTGGCCAGGTAAAGTACAGCAAAGAGTCATCCACTCCACATAAGCTAAGAGCTTAACACAATGTGCAATTTCTGGGATCCCTCGAATTTTAGTGGTGGGGGGGGAGGGTGGAGTAATAAAGAGCACCAACTGCAGGAGCTGCCATACTTTTGCCAGGATCTCAACGACATGAGTGAAATGCAGCACCTTAACAAGAAATGGCCTCCAAGATATATATTTATTTATTTATTGGCATTTGATATACCATCATTCAAACAAGTACTTTGAAGAGCATAATGGTTTATAGAAAATCAGATGAAGGCTGAGAGGGCCAACAGATGTTGAAATGATAAAAATAGACTTTAGAAACACAACAAAATGGAGCAAAATTGGCAAAAACAAAAGGTGAAATAGCACAAGAATCTCAACAGATACAGTACAATTACACCATAATTAATGACAGAGAACACATGCAGGAAGATGGGGAAAGGGAAATCCAAGCCTGCCAAGAGGAAAAAGAGAAAAGTGGTGCGGATCGAAAATCTGTTGGCTCAAGAAGAGGACAAGGTTGTGGTAGGGTCTTCGTTTTGAAGTAAATTGTCTGTGCTGTCACTGTTATTTGAGTTTTGAATGACAGATGCTGGTTAATAAGGATGCCGAGGTATTTCAGTTCAAGTTTTACGTTTATTGGTATGTTGTTTAGTTTTATGGTGGATGGGGGTGTGAAAGAGGTATTTCTTGTAATGAACATGGCCTCTGTCTTCTTAAGGTTAATGGATAGGTTGTTGGTTGAAAGCCATTGTGTAACTCTTGCGAATCAGTCTTGAAGTTGAGTGTAGTCAGGATGATTGGAGAAGAGCAGGCAGTATAGCATTATATCATCAATGTATATATGATAATGGATATTGTGTTTTTTGATAACGGTGCATAGGGGTTGAAGGTATAGGTTGAAGACGGTTGCGGATAGGATGGAACCTTGTGGTACTCCTTGCATCTGTTGGTAGGGTTTGGAATTGTTTGAGCCAGTTTTTATTTGTTGCTTTCTCTCTGTAAGATATGATTTGAACTATTTTAGTACTGTTTGCTGTAATCCAAATAGGTGTAGTCTTTATAGGAGGATGCTGTGATTGACTGTGTCGAATGCTGAAGAGATGTCGAGGAATAACAAAATGTAGGTGTGTGTGCATTCTTGGATTCCTTTAGTTATGGTGTTAATAAGGTAGGTCATGAGGGTTTGTACCCCATGTATTGGGCGAAACCCATGTTGTTGAGGGTCAAATAGATGTTTTTCGTCAATGTGGTTTTGTAGTTGTAATTGTACAGTTTTCTTTATGATTTTAGCCAGGATTGGGAGGCTTGAATCCAAATGCACTTCTCACTCTATTTCAAACACTAATTGATTTTTGCAGTTTCCACATGTAACTATATTTATAAATAATAACAACAATTATGGAGATGGTCTCAGACTAATTCGGCATAAACATCAGACTAATTTGGCATAAACATCCAAAGAACACCGGATGGGCAGTGAAGCCATGATGAACAGAGAAGAAGAGGAGTTGAACGCATGCAGCATCGATGAACATTAGAGATGTTTAAAATAAATTAATTCAATAGTACATTCCCCTGAAGAAGCTTAAATAGCGAAACGCAAAAAGGAGGAGAGGAGGAGGAGAGGCGTTGAGGCAGAAAAAGAGATAGATAAGTTATGTGGTCTGTCTATAATTGATACAATTTGGAAAGACTACTGTTTGAATGTGGAGAATGGTCCTTGATGCAAAAAGGCATTTTTGTACAGGCAATAGTCTGATGTTTATGCCGAATTAGTCTGAGACCATCTCCATAATTGCTGTTATTATTTAAAAATATAGTTACATGAGGAAACTGCAAAAATCAATTAGCATTTGAAATAGAGTGAGAAGTGCATTTGGATTCAAACATAATATCTCCACTCTGAAGCAACGACCTAACAAGGAATGGGAGGCTGGCAATAGGACAATATGATGCTAGGTCTGATGGGTCCAGGTTTGTTTTTTTCAGTTTGGGGCAGATGGAGCAGGGTTTAAGATTGTTAGGCATTATTCCTTGTTGGAGTACTTCATTCACTATCTTGGCTATATATGGGCTGATTTCGGTAGTTGCTGATTTGATCCATTAAGGGGGACATGGGTCAAGCGGTGAGGTGGTGGTGTTAAGCTTGGTTAGGATGTTTTCAATGTTTTTATTATTGATTGTTTGGAATGTGAGCCAGCTTTTCAGGAGCGGGGAGAGCAAGAGGGGGAATAGGGTCCACACGGCTCCCGCAACCCGTGACTCTGTATCGGGCCCTAAGGAATCAAAGATGATGCGATACACCAGATAACCAATGTAAAATGACTGATGGCCAAGTAGTAAGATTTTGTATTTTATTCTCCTCAAAATGGGGAGCCAGCAGTGTTCTATTAGGAAAAGTATAAAATGATCTGAAGTTTTAGCAAAATAAATCAATTTAACTGCTGTATTTTGAATAACTTGCAAGTGTTTTAAGGAGTATTGAGGAACCCCAATAGTGAATTGTAATAATCTACATGGATAATTTAAGAGAAAGGAAGAGGTTTTCATAGATCTGAAATCAAGGAAGAGCTTGAATAGCCTTAGCATGAAAAAGGATTTTTGTACTAGCTTAGAAATTTGAGAAGAAAAGGTCAGGCCTTGGTCTATAATGATCCCAACTGAGGATAGGAATAATATTCCCAGCCATCTGGGGTTGAAAGCTACTTTTCCAGATGTCCTGGAGAAACAGATGGCAGAAGATATATTCACATTAATGGCTAATTTATTAGAAGTTAATCAACTGTAATGTGATTAAAGTGTAGAGAAATAGTTGTCTGTAATGCAGGATCCCAAGTGCTGTGAGATATGAGAATCTGAATTTCATCAATGTGGAAATGGGTACTGAGACTAAGGGGCTTGTTTACTAAGCAGCGGTAGCAGCTTCCGACCGATATCGAAGCCGCGACCCCATTGAATTCAATACGGCTGTGGCTCTGATTTCCATTGTTAGCCGCTACCGCTGCTTAATAAACAAGCCCCTAAGACTTTGTATCAAAATGGCAAGGGGAGTGATGAAAAGACTAAATAGAGTGGGAGAAAAAATTAATCCATGGTGGATATGACATTTTGAAGAATATTCTCTGGAATATGAATTATCTATCTTACCCTTAAATGAGCAGGAACAAAGGAAAGACCTAAAATAGTTCAGTGCATTGCCTTTAATATCAAAACCTTCCAATCTACTGTAGCAGCTAATCAATTATGGTTCACCAAATCAAAAGTGGCTATGAGTCAGTTGGAACAGAAGAACATCCTTGCACTCATCAAGACAAGATCTCGTCATGCAGAGAGATCAATAAAGTTTCAGTTTTGTGAACCATCGGGGCTGTACTGGATGGAAGGCATTGTTGGCTTCCAGAAAAATGTTCAGATGTTGAGCAACCACTTATTCTATCATTTTCACCAAACATGGTAAATTTGAAATGGGATGGTAGCTAGAAGAACTGAGGAGTCTGATTTTGGATCTTTCAAACAGGATCAAACCATAGCTTTCTTCCATTATTTTGGAACAATACTTGAAGTAAAACTTGAGTTCAACATTTCATAAAGGACATTAGATATAAAAGGTAAGACATCTTTCTTTGTTTTCCTGATCAGTACTTTATATGTCTTTTTGCAGTGTCAGGCAATCAGAATTGCTCTCTAATATTTTCTTCATACACCATTTTCTTTCAGCTCTATGTAGTTTTTATTTAAATTCTTTCAAATTAATATTAAACCATGGATGATATCATAAGGGTTTGATGATCTTTTCTCTTAGGGGGGCCAATTGATCAAGGCCAGACTTAGGACTTTCCTCCCAGGGTTAAATTTTTGATCCAATGTAAGGGAATTTTGATGAATGAATAATGATCAAGTTTTTGTGCAAATGTGTCCTTGTTTAAGGATTTCAAGTTCCTGACATTTTGGTCATAGAGGGATTGGAGCTCATAATTATTGATAAACAAATCTGAAATTGAACCAGCATTGGGAAAGTAAGTGGGGATTGAGGATGGAGGGGTGAAATTTGAGTGGATGGAAAAAGAATAAAGAAAGAAATGGAGGAAAGAGCAAAAGGAGAAAGATCAGTATGTTAGAGGCAGATGTAGAGAGAGAATGGATAAAACTAGAAGAGAGAATAAAGGACAAATGGACAGCAGTCAATGAAGTTAGCAGAAGACACAAAGAAACCAGAAGAAAACAACTGGGGCAATTACAACTGAAAAATAAAATGCCCAAACAACAAAAGGTAGAAAAAAAATATTTTATTTTGAATTTATTAACTGGAATATGTCAGCTCTGGTAAATGTGCATCGCTAATGTTTTGCGTTTTATTTAGTATAAGAGGAAATTAATTTATAGTTTTATTTCTCCAGTGTTCTTGTACATTTCAAGCTTGGCTTTCGTGGTTCCCAGTTTAATTATTGTCTTCATATTTCTAAATTGTGTTCCCTTGTTCTATGTCTAATCTAATCTAATCTAATCTAACACAATTTTATATACTGCAATGATCCCATACTAATAGCTGTACAAATACAGGCAAAAATACAGCTTTCAAAAAATTCAGAAGTTCACAAACAGAGGAACACAGAAAAGAATACAGGATCAAACTAATAGAGACAAAAAGAGAAATAAGGATAGCAAAATCAAAGGTAGAAGAAAAGATGGCTAAAGATGTGAAGTGTGGCAACAAAACTTTTTTCAGGTATATTCGGGAGAGGAGGAAAATCAGAGGTGGAATTGTAGGACTCAAAAGTGCTGGGAATGGATTTGTGAAAAGTGACATTGAAAAAGCAAAAATGCTAAACAAATACTTCTGCTCTGTTTTTACTAAAGAAAATCCTGGAGATGGACCAGCTGTGTTTGACAAATATACAAATGGGAATGGAGTAGATACCACACCATTCACAGAAGATGATGTGTTTGAACAGCTTGCAAAACTGAAAGTGGGACAAGGCCATGGGACCGGATGGGATACATCCCAGAATACTGAAAGAGCTCAGAGAGATTCTTGCAGAGCCTTTAAGGATGTTTTTAATAGATCCTTGGAGACAGGAGTTCCTCAGGACTGGAGAAGGGCTGATGTGGTACCTCTTCACAAAAGTGGCAATAGGGAAGAAGTGACAAACTACAGGCCAGTAACCATTACCTCGGTGGTGGGAAAAATAATGGAGGTGCTCCTGAAAAAGCGAATAATGGACTTTCTCAAAACCAACTGGTTGCACGATCCAAGGTAACATGCTTTTACTAAAAGGACAATCTTGCCAAACAAATCTGATTGAGTTCTTTGACTGGGTGACCAGAGAACTAGATCAAGGGCATGGGATGGATGTGATCAACCTAGATTTCAGCAAAGCCTTTGATACTATTCCTCATAGGAAACATCAATAAATTCAACAGCTTGGGGATGGGTCCCAAGGTGGTGAACTGGATCAGAAATTGGTTGACTGACAAATGACAGAAGGTGATGGTAAACGGAACTCACTCGGATGAAAGGAATTTGATTAGTGGTGTGCCCCAGGGTTCGGTCCTGGGACTGGTACTGTTCAATGTATTTGTGAGTGATATTGCTGAAGGACTGAATGGAAAAGTCTGTCTTTTTGCAGATGACATGAAAATTTGCAACAGAGTGGATAACATGAGGAAAGATCTACAAAAGCTGGAAGAATGATCTAATGCTTGGCAGTTAAGATTTAATGTGAAGAAGTGCAGTGTCAAGCACTTGGGAAGCAGAAATCCAAGGGAATCGTATGTGACAGGAGATGAGAGGTTGGTGTGCATGAACCAGTAGAAGGACCTCAGAGTGATTGTTTCTGAGGACCTCAAGATGGTGAAACAGTGTAACAAGGCAGTGGCAAAAGCCAGAAGGATGCTGGGTTGCATACAGTAAGGAATTACCAGCAGAAAGGAAGAGGTACCAATACCACTATACAAGTCACTGGTGAGGCCTCACTTGAAATATTGTGTTGAGTTTTGGAGACCATATCTTGCAAAGGATATAAAAAGACTGGAAGCGGTTCAGAGGAAGGTGACCAAAATGATTTGGAGCCCGAGTCAGAAGACTTATGAGAAGAGATTTGAAGACCTAAATATGTACACTCTGGAGGAGAGGAGGGATGGGGAGATATGATTCCGACATTTAAATACTTAAAGAGTATTAATGGACAAACAAACCTCTTCCAAAGATGAGGAAGCTGTAAAACTAGAGGGCATAACATGAAGCTGCAAGGGGATAAACTGAAAAACAATGTCAGGAAATAACTTTTCACTGAAAGGGTGGTGGATACTTGGAATGCCCTCCCGATGGAAGTGATGAGGGCAAATATAGTGACAGAATTCAAAATGGCAAGGGACAGACAGTGGATCCTTTTATAGCAACAGGATAAAATCAAAACAAGCATAACTTTTTCTTATATAGAAACATAGAAATATGACGACAGAAAAAGACCACATGGCCTATCTAGTCTTTCCTTCCATATCAACAACTACAACAGTCCACTTTTTTCCTTTAGAGATCCTCTGTGTTGGTCCCATGCTTTTTTGAATTCAGTTACTGTCCTCATCTCTACCATCTCCACTGGGAGATTATTCCACAGATCCACTACTCTTTCCGTAAAGAAATATTTCCACATATCACTCCTGAATCTATCCCCCATCATCCTCATCCCATGTCCTCTCGTAGCAGAACTTGCTTTCAATTGAAAGAGGCTCTCCCCCTGAACATTTATGCCACAGAGGTATTTAAGCCAATGAAAGCTAGATTACTCAGATAGCAAAAACTAAAATTCCACTTTTAATTTAACTCTGTCAAGTGGCTTGAATACGTGCAAACAATTACTAGCACTACTTTGAGTATTTTTTGATAAATATAACTAGCGGGTCTCAGACATTAGGGGAGCTCTCACATTGGCGTACAGAGGTATTTAAACATCTCAATCATATCACCTCTATCCCGCCTTTCCTCTAAGGATTACATATTAAGATCCTTAGGTCTGTCCTCATATGCTTTATCATGAAGACCACTAACCATTTTAGTAGCCACCCTCTGCACCGACTCCATTCTGTTCACATCCTTTTGAAGGTGCAGTCTCCAGAATTGCACACCATACTCCAAATGGGGTTGCATCAAAGACTTATAGAGAGGTACTATCACCTCCTTTTTTCTGCTAGCCACTCCTCTCCGTATGCACCCAAGCATCCTTCTAGCTTTTGCCGTCGCCTTTTCTACCTGTTTAGCTACTTTAAGATCATCAGACACAACCACGCCTAGGTCCTGCTCTTCTTTAGTGGACAAAAGTACTTCACCTCCTATACTATATTTCTCCCTTGGATTGCTGCATCCCAAATGCATGACCTTACATTTTTTAACATTAAATCCCAGCTGCCAAATTCTAGACCATTCTTCAAGCTTAGCTAGATCCCTCCTCATGTTATCTACACCTTCCTGGATGTCTACTCTATTGCAGATTTTGGTATCATCCGCAAAGAGGCAAACCTTAACCGACAGCCCTTCCGCTATATCACTAACAAAGATGTTAAAAAGAATCGGACCAAGGACAGATCCCTGGGGCACACCACTGGTAATATCTCAATAAATAGGGTTGACCTACACGGAGTGGTGGGTACACCCCTAAACAAAGGCATGGGGAGGGGTGACCTGCACAGAGAGGCAGGTACACCTACTCTTGCTGCCTTGATGGGCAAACTAGATGGACCATACTGGTCTTTATCTGCCATCATATACTATGTTACTTTGTTACCATGTAAATAGTGGTTCTGCGTGGTTTACATCAAGGAAAACACATCTATATAAGAAAACCCACTAATTCTGATTAAACAACCATGTTTTCACCCTTTTATGAAATTGAGTAATAGAAGGGATGATTTCAAATAATTGGGCAATTCAGATCAATACTGTACTGCCAAATATGGAATGGTGTGCCTAAAACATAAATTTAAATAAACGCCCTTTAAGGTGTTAGTAGATTGTAAGCGCTTAGATTTACAAGACATTAGTGGAAGTAATAATAACGAAAGATATTCCGGAACAAAATCATTAAAGAATTTGTATAAAAATGTAAAAAATTTAAAATGGAGCCGGTTAGTGACCTTTAACCAATGTAATTTCTGTAGCAGAGGGTTTATTATAGTATAATGGGAAACGCCAAAAATAAGACGGGCAGCTGTGGATTCACACAGCTGTAATCGTCTAATCTAAAGTTGAGAACAATTCAGAAATAATACATTTCCATAATCCAAATGTGACAAGATAGCACTTTGCACCACAACTTGAACATGTTCTATAGGAAAATAACCCCTTACTCTACACAACTGGCATAGTTTATAAAAGGTTTTAGAGACAATCAAACTCACAAAGGTCTCAAAACGATAGGTTTGCATCTATCAAAACTCCAAGAACTTTTAAGACTGGATCTAACTTCAGCTCTAATTCTGTCAAAGCACACATTAAAGAACCTGGTACAGTTTTATTATTAATGCACATAACCTTTGTTTTTGAAATATTTACTTGTAAACATAGTGATTTTGCCCAAATTTCCAAGATTACAACAGCAGCCTTAATAGTTGTATAAAAATCTTTAGAAGAAGGAGAAAAAGTCTACAACAGTGAGATACCATCTTGCATAAGTATAAAGTTTTAAATTCAATTGCTCAAAAGCAGACCCTAAGGTAGTCAAAATCAAATTAAAAAGAATGGGTGACAATATGGAGCCCAGCGGGACCCCACAGCAAGCAGTCCATTCAGAAGAGCAATCTTGACCTAACTGCACCCAATATTTTCTGTACTTCAAGAAACCATGAAACCAACCACACACCACACCATTTATCCTCATATACTCTAATAGGCGCATGACTATGTACTCTAATAGGTGACGGACTGTTTTGCATGTGTAACCGGGCTGCAGTATTCTGTTCAGTAAGTTTCTATGTGACATTCCCACTTGTTCTCTTTCCTTAGTAGGAGATGTATTGGTCTAATAGTTACAGTGTTGCCTTTTGGTAGGTAGGGTTTGGTGCTTTGTGAATCCTGGTAGTGCTGTTATGTGGGTTTGCTATGGGTTCTAAATGAGCAGGGTGTATAGTACTTCCTAATGTGCCTGGCAGTTGACACCGGAGAATAGTAATGTAGAAGTTTGGTAGTCTCTTTATCCTTATTGCCCATGCAAAAGGTATTGAAACATCATTAAGAAGCATGTCTACTAAAAGTTAGTGCACATTACCATTTGGGAATGCGCATTAAGTGCAGCAACACCCATTTATTTCTATTGGCGCAGTGATACTTAATGCACATTAATATTTAATAAACATGCCCCTAAGTCATTGCCAGGGCAAAAAAGAGGCTTGTGAAGGGTTCATTTGAAAGCCATCTAAAATTTTAGATGGGTGATATCAACATTTTAAAATAAAATAAAATAAATTTATGCAAATAAGGTCCAGTGGCTATGGAGTCTATTCTGTCCTGTTAGGACATCCATCCCTACTATTCGCCCCTCTTCCATCCCCAGCAAAAGCCTCTCTGTATGAACAAGGAGTTTGTATGGGGAGGCTTAGATGGGGGCAGGAGGGGGCATTGCAGAAGCGGAGTTATGCGGGCAGTGGGTGGTCCGTGACCCCGGACGTACAGGGCAAATTCTGAAGTCGGCTCTGTATGGCCAGGGTCGACAGACTGAACAGGGGACTTATTTCACCTTGGAGGTGTAATATGTCTGCCTGGATGTTGGGGAATGGCAGGCCTGGGCAGCACCAGTGAGGTGAGGAGTGCAGGCGGTACCCACAGCCCGACCCTGCCATGGAAGGCCAGATTGGGGGTCAGGCTGTGGGAAAGGAAATTGTGGTTGGTGGCCGGGGATCGCAGTTCCTCAATGGAGCCACAGTGCCATAGCAGTGGGATGCCATGGCACCTTGGCTCCATTCAGGAACCTGACTGAGTTAGCCGGGCAGGGGTCTGTATGTGCAGGCTGATCGGAATCAGATCCTGGCCTGCATGTACAGACCTTAGACCCAATTCTGATCCAGCAGGGTACATCTAGCCCCCACGGGATCAGAATCGGGTCTACCTCTGTGTGTCCCGATACTGAACGAGCATACAGGGGCCTGGACGCACACATTATAATGTGTCTCCACGCAAATGAGGCCCCGCACATGGTCCTGTATCACCCTTGGGCCATCCCTGTCCACACGAACCGCTAAGTTCTACAGTCCTTTTTCCTTTAAAGATCCTCCATGTTTGTCTCATGCTTTCTTGAATTCAATTACGGCTTTTGTCTTTACTACCTCTACTGGGAGATTATTCCAAGCAATTACCACTCTTTCTGTAAAGAAATATTTCCACAAATTATTCCTGAGTCTATCTCCTTTCACCTTCATCTTATGGCTCTCCTCTTGTACATTTATGCCACATATGTATTTAAATGTCTCTTATCATATCTCCCCTTTCCCACCTTTCTTCCAAAGGTATTAGATCTTTAAATCTTTTCCCATATGCCTTATGGTGAAGCCCACTGACTATTTTGGTAGCTACCCTCTTGTACCAACTCCATTCTCTACTAACTCCATTCTGTTTATATCATTTTGAAGATGTGGTCTCCAGAACTCACTCTAAATTAGGTGTCACCAACGATTTACAGTATACAGAGGCACTTATCACCTCCTTTTTCCTGTTGACCATTCTTTTCCCTATGCACCGAAGCATCGTTCTGACTTTCACCATCGCCTTTTCTACCTCTTTAGCCACTTTAAGATCATCAGAAACAATTAAGCCCTGGTCCTGCTCCTCTTTCATGGACTGAAGTACTTATACTGTACCGCTCCCTTGAATTTTTGCAACCCAAATACATGATCCTACATTTTTTAGCATTAAATCTCAGCTGCCAGATTCTCGACCATTCTTCAAGCTTTGCAAAATCCCTCCTCATGTTATCTAACCTTCCTGGGTGTCTACTGTATTGCAAAGTTTGGCATCATCTGCAAAGAGGCAAATATTACCAATAGACCTTCCACAATATCTCTTACAAAAATGTTAAAAAGAATTGGACCAAGAACAGACCCCTGAGGCACACCACTGGTTACATCTTTCTCCTCAGAATAAGTACCATTTATCTGTACCCTTTGTTGCCTCCCACTCAACCAATTTCTAACCCTGTCACTTTAGGGTCCATTCGTAGGGAATTCAATTTATTTATAAATCGCCTGTGTGGAACAGTGTCCCTCCATTAGTCCAACAATTGAGAGGTTGCTACTTTGATTGTGATTAATTAAGACATCTATCTCAGCACACTCAGTCATTGCTATCTTAGCCATACTATCCATGGCTGCCATCTTGTCTTCAACACTTCCCTTCACCTCTCAAATTACTCTATCCGATTGGCGAATGCAGCGAGCTTAGAATATATCTGCACAACTCTGATGTTCACAAGCAGCATTTATTTAACTTTTCGGAGCTGCTTTATTGACATGACCTTTTCCTCTGAGCTCTGCCATCTCAGTTTTGTGGCGGAGAGTGGGTCCACTTTCGATTTCTTCACCGCTGATCTCATCCCAAGAGTTTACCACAGTTTACCACTTCACAACCACTAGACTGTATTTATTTATTTATTTATTTATTTATTTAAAGATTCTTTTATACCGCACTATTCGGCATCAGCGCGGTTTACATGGAACAAAAACATCTCAGTACATTTAACAAGTATGAGTTTACAGATAACAGTTTAAGAACTTGGATAACTGGGAAAATCTATTTGTAGAACCATTCCATAAACTATTTACATAAGATCAACAAAAACATATGAATTTAAAATTTACCTGAGATCAACAACATAAATATTTCTAAGTGTATATACAACTACATTGCGTAATTCTAATGCATTTGGGTTTTTTGTTAAACATTGGAGGTATATGTTGGAGGTGATCTATATTACGGTGGCTGAAAGTATTCCATGAATAAACAGTGCTTGATCGCCTTTCTGAATTGTTTAATATCTCGTATTGCTCTAATATCTGGGGGGAGTTTGTTCCAGCATCTAGGAGCAAAAGAATTAAAAGCCCGTTGATCGTTGATTGGGACCAATTTGTGGTTTCACTGGGTATGACTAGCATGTTTTCAGTGAGAGGTCTTCTTGCTCTTGTGCTAGGTGTTTTACAGATGAGGTCAGCGATCGTTGATGGCAAAATGTTATGGAAGGCTTTGAATGTGATAAGGAGTGCTTTATAAGTAATTCTGCATCTTATTGGGAGCCAGTGTAGGTCCATTAGGATTGGCGTAATATGGTCTCTTCTTGATGCGCCAACTAAGAGCCGTGCCGCAGCATTCATTACTAGTTGCAACGGGTTGATGGTGTTCATAGGTAAGCCATTTAAGACAATATTTGCATAGTCAAAGTGAGGGGTGACTATTGCCTGGAATATTGAACGGAAGTCATTTGCTTCTAACATGTATTATTCAATAAAGACCCCGATGATGGAGGAATGTTATACAGAGAATTGCTAAAATACAAGGGGGGCAGAGACAGAACCTCTCTCTCACACGACCATCCTGTAGAAGCTCAGAAGTGCTAATTTGATGCAATAATATTTTCTTTCCTAAATTTGCCTGTTCTATGTAAACTGCTTTCCTTTGTCCTGCCAAAGGTTGAAAGGTGGTATAGTAAATATTCAAATAAACTAAACCAAGTTAAAATAATTGCAAGCTCGCTTTTCTACATTAGCAGTCCTATTAATGTGTATTAACTGCTGGTAATAGTTAACACAGGCATTTAAAGTGCACAATATCATTAACGCACATTGAAATCTATATACTAAGCTGTGCTGACTAACATGGCTATTAATGCATGCTCTTAGTTAATGCCAGTATTAAATTAGCAGTTAATGCTATGCCTTTGCAGTTAATGAGTGGTAATTAACAGTTAATATAGAATAGGGTAGAAAGTGGGTGGAGAATGGGAAGAGACTGCGCCTTACTGTTGACAGCAGGAAATTACCGCTCATCATCTGTTAATGCAGCAGATAACATGGCATGGTTAATTGCACCTGAATAGCTGTAGCTAATTGCACTTATTATCTGCCATTCAATTAATTATTTGCTGAATAACAAAATGTTGGGAATATTGGGAATGCCCTAACAAATAGAGGGTAATAACAGAGTGCCTACATTTAGGCACTTAGAACGCGCCTATCCTGGGCCCCTACTTTCCTTTATACAGTAGGGGCATAAGTAGTAGAGAAATCTAGGCACCCACATTTACACCCACCCTAGAGTAGGTGTAAATGCAGGTACCAAGATTTTTCAAGAGCGTGCGTAAGTCACAGTAGTTTATAACTTATGTGCGCCATTTTAGACTCTGGCTACGTTCTATGCGCGATTGCACTTTGTCCTGTACTTACTGAATAGCAACCAACTAAAGCATGTGCCTACGTGCTCAATTACATATGTAAGTCCTTTAAAATAGGGACTTAGGCACCTAAATGGTGCTTATCTTTAGACATCATCCTTATGGAATCAGCCCCTTAATGTGGAGTCTTCAGAGTTACCACGTGTTTTGGCTATTAGGCAGCGGTACATGCAAAATCTTAATGCACTTTAGTAAATAGTCCCCTTTAATGCACTGAGCCAATAGAATGGGAAAAGATCCTTTGTGAAATGGCCCCTGTGTTGGGTATGGTCTAATGCAGTGGTTTTCAAATCCGGAGAATCTGCAACAGGCCTGTTTTTCAGAGGATGGGTAATAAATATGCATAAGAATTTTTGCATTTATTTAGTGAAACAGACAGGTTAATTTTCATATACTTTGGTTACACTGAAAGTCAGGCTTGTTAGGTTCATGATGACCGCATTTGAAAAACACTAATTTAATGGTTACAGCACATGAACTGGGAAATCTACCATTAACTTTTCTTATTGTACTGAAATACTGGCATTTATGTCAAATCAAACTCAAACAGTATTTTTGCTATCTGAGGTTTTATTTCAAATAGCTTGTGTTTAGACTGCTATAAGAGCCATTTTTAAAAATATGAGGACATGTAACACAGTATATGATGGCAGATAAAGACCAGCATGATCCATTTAGTCTGCTCGGCAAGGTAGCAAGAGTAGGTGCACCTGCCGCTCCGTGCAGGTCACCCCTGTTTGTTCCGATAAAGAGATAGTTATGTCTATTTTGATTTTATCCTGTTGCTGTAAAGGGATCCACTGTATCTGTCCCATGCCATTTTGAACTCTGTCACTGTGTTTGCCCCACCACCTCCATTGGGAGGGCATTCCAAGCATCCACCACCCTTTTAGTGAAAAAGTATTTCCTGACATTGCCTTTCAATTTACCCCCTTGCATCTTCATGTTATGCCCTCTAGTTTTACAGCTTCCCCATCTTTGAAAAAGGTTTGTTTGTTCATTAATATTCCAAGGGGGCTATTCATGCCGGCTGCATGCCCCGACTAACTTCCCCCACCGGTTGTGCGGGGAAGTTAGTCAGGTGCGGGGAAGAGGTGGCCTGGGACGGAGGGTAGTGTGCAGTCGCTGGCCCTGGACATACAAGGCCGATTCTAATGTTGGCCCTGTATGTCCAGGACCGGTGAAATGACCGGAGAAGTTATTCCACCTCCGAGGTGGAAAAACTCCCATGGTCTTGATTTTGTAGGCGACCTGGGGCATGGAAGGGGCTGGGGGCAGAGTTAATTCCCCACAGCCCAATCCTAACCTAAGAAGGCTGGATTGGGGGTCAGGCTACGGGGAATTAACTTTTTTAGTAGTGGCCGGCGTCGCAGCTTTTAAATGGAGTTATGGTGCCATGGCAATAGGACGCCATGGCACCGCGGCTCCATTTAAAAGCCCTGGCTGAGTTAGCCCGGCTATAGCTCTACGTGCAGGCTGTGACTGAATCTCAGTCCCAGCCTGCACGTACATGCCTGTTCACGATTCTGATCCCGCGGGGCTAGACGTCCCCTGCAGAATCAGAATCATGATCTCCTTTATACGTCCGGGTCAGCCCGGATGTACAAAGGAGAGGTACATGTGGGACAGAATCAGGCCCTAGGTATTTAAAGGTCGGTATCATATCTCCCCTGTCCCTCTCTCCTCTAGCATATACATATTTAGGTCTTCAAGTCTCTTCTCATATGTCTTCTGACACAGGCTCTAAATCAGTTTGTTCGCCTTCCTCTGAACCGTTCCCATTCTTTTTATATTCTTTGCAAGATATGGTCTCCAAAACTGAACAAAATATTGCAAGTGAGGCCTCACCAGGAACTTGTACAGTGGCATTAGCAACTCCTCCATTCTGCTGGTAATTCCTTTCAGTATGCAACCCAGCATCCTTCTGGCTTTGGCCACTGCCTTGTCACGCTGTTTCGCCACCTTGAGAGCTTTAGGATGATTTTCAAAAGCCATTTATTTGGGTGAGTACTCTTTTACCCAGATAAAAGGGTAGTCCAAAAATTATCCATCCTTAACACAGCTCAAAGTACATACTTATTTTTAGATGCAATAAGAGGAAGCATTTCTGGAGGGCGCATTTATGTAGGAGAAGGAAAATAAGCCACAGAGATTGCATTTTCAAATCAACATGCACTATTGTCCTAGTGTAGATGCAGCGTTAATTGTATTTGTAATACAGAGAAATATTAATGGTATAGCAGTACTATTGATTTTCTTATCTAAAGAGTACAGACAACTATATTTCTTAAAGCTAGGAGTAAAGCACAGGTTTGTTTTCCTGTTTTAGGGATACAAGATCAATTGTTATCCCCTCCCTAGTAAGCGCTGACAATCCACTCCCCACTGGGACTATGTACAGAATATAAGCATGCTTTTAGTGGTGCTAATGATGGCAGCACCACCAGATTGTAAAAGGGATGAAATTAAATAAAAGGGGGCTTCTTTCTTCTTTCTCTCCAGCAGAATAAAGGATGTGGCTCCCAGCATGGGATTTAGAGTGTGGTAAATGCACCACGCTAACAGTTAGCACTGGGCTCCACGCTAAAAATCCCATGCTAACTGGTTGGTGCGCAATAGGGCAGGGACTAGGTATGTTAAAGGCATAATATGGGCATTGATGGTGCATCGCAGTTAACGTGGCAGTCTTGGTCACACACTAACTGGCTGTTTGCCATTAGTGTGGATGCACTTAGTGCCACCTCAATGGTTGGCATTTAGGGTACTCATGTGTGGGTTAGTGTGGTGCCATGTGGTTGCAATGCACTAACCTGCATGCCCCCCGAGATTAGCATGGGCCACTGTGCTAGATTCGCTGCTCGATCATGAGCTAACCTAACACATTTTAGTAAACGTGCCCCATAGTCAGCTCACTGATAGTTAAAGATGTACCTGGCCTTGATACCAATAAACATAAACTTTACATTCTTCATAGTGTATTGTGCTAAGGCTAGAGCATCACTGAAACTTGGGGGCTTGTTTACAAAGCCGCGGTAGCGGTTTGCGATCGTAATCGGAGCCGCGGCCCCATTGATTTCAATGGGGCCGCGGCTGCGATCGCGAACCACTACCGCGGCTTTGTAAACAAGCCCCTTGGTATTGGATTTAGCTCATGCCTTTTTCAGAATTCAAGGTGAGTTGCATTCAGGTACAGTAGGTATTTTCCTGTCCCCAGAGAGCTTACAATCTTTTGGTGTGCACTATGTATGCGTGTTCATAGTTGTCTATGGTTAACCCTTTATGTGCAGCTCTTACTGCAACTCTGGTTTTTGAAATAATAAAACTGGTATGTTCATTGACTCACTGTGCATGCCATACTAGAACATTTTCTGAAATGCCCTCGCTTGTTTTCGAGGTAACTGAGCATCTAGGATGAGCTTACCCTCCGTTTGCCCGAGTACGGTAAAAGAGCTGGAAATCGCCATTAGAAAACTCTTGTTATCTCTATATTTATGAATATATGTGTCTATATCTAGATATGGGTTTTTTTTCTGAATGTGTATGACAGCACAAGAAATATATCCTTTACATCATCTCCAATATTTTTTTTCAAGGAGGTGTTTTACCAATATGCAAAATTTGGAAGCTAATGGAATGAAATCATATAAACAGTACAAATATCCTGGTCACATAGCAACCAGAGAGAGTTACTATAGAATGAGAGGATGAAGTATACCTTGGAAAACAAAAGCAGTTATAAACAATTGCATGGGGACATGGGAAAGGAATTAGTGGTAAACATTATAAGAACTTGTAGAGCTAAAAATAGATGGTAAGAGTAGATGTCTGTTGAGGCTGAAAGTGCACATGTCCTTGTAAAATTACCAAAGTGTCTGCGAGCTAAAAGCTAAGGGTCCGATATTCAGTGGCGGTGACTAGTGATGCTAAAGTGGCTAGCCACCACCGCTGAACTGTAAACCTAGATATTCAATGCCAGGGCCATATCTGGGTGTCTGGATTGCCATGAAGCTCACCAGTCGTTCAGTGGTGACATTCAGCCACTGTCCAGTTAGTCTCCGTGACAAAAGTTAGGCCAGCTTTTACTGCGCCTTACTTTTGCCACTTAGTGATAACCAGGGAGCGGCTCAATATCACTACTGTCCAGTTATCACTGGGTGTTGCCTAACTGCTAGGGGGATTAATACAGTTAGCTGGTCTGCTAACCATGTTACTCCCTTTGAATATCGGGCTCTAAGTAAATTGAGGCCCAAATCTCTTCTCTCCATGATGTATATGTTGTGTCTACTTGGCTGCTAGTGATCCACTGACCCTACTAATTATCACAAGAGGGGAGGTTCTTGCAGCCAGTCATTTCATGCTGGAAGGAGACTCCTCTGGGAGGGAAAATCCCACTTCACATATAAAAACCACTTCCAGACAACTCTTGTCTTTGACACATAGCCACTGTACCAGAAGAAAGCCAAGGTGTCTGTTGTTTTTGGGCAGGCGTCTTTGGCAACCAGCCACTCATAACATCCAGAGTGAGCAAGAGGCTTAGAGCAGCAGTATAGGAGAAGAGAGTTGATGTCTATGCAAACCCTGCTAGCACCCCACTGTCTCAGAAGAAGAGTGAAAGAAGCTCCAAGGACTGTTACAAACAATTAAGCTTTCCAGTCGATCAGATCCAGGAGCCCAGAAGAGTAGTTCTGGGGACCACCAGCTCCCAGGAAGAAAAGGAACCCAAGCACGCATCATATACCAGTGACGCCAGATCCAAGAGTGAACCAGCACATTATCAGGGACTGTGTCTGCATTCCCCTCATGCTTCAGGTACACTAGAAATAGGAATTAAGGATTCCCACTCAGGGAGATCAAACTAAGTTGTAAAGATCTGTATGTGATGAAGAAACCAGACTAACTAATAAAGGTGCAGGAGTGGTGAAGAAAGGAGTAACTATTCAGCTTAAGATAAAGAGTTAATGTGATAACATATCAAACTAAGAGAACTGAGTAATCCATCTATAACCATTTTGACTTAGAAGGAATTAACTTCTTGTAACAGAGTTCATTCTTGTTGTGTCTGCCAATTGTTAATGTTGTTATTGCTCAGTGACCCTAAAGTTTAAGTAAACCCTTGGTTCAGAACACAATTTCTGGCCTGGACTCATTATTTGAGAAGAGAGAGCTGTGAGAGTGTAAAGAGTCTCTCGGTGTACGCCACTCCCCACCAAAAAGAACTTTGATTGTAAAACTCCATAAGTGCAAGACTAAAAACTCAAAAAAGGGGGAAGACAACTCCAAAGAACCTATCTGCCAAGTCGCTAGAAGCAGCCGCGAGGACCACACAGAAAGGGGGTTATATATACTGTGATAAATGGTTCTTCATCTTATCTTTTGGCTCTCACAGACCAATCATCTGGAATCCCACTTGAGTTCAGGTTCTTGGTGCTAGAGTGAGATTTGTGTACTCTCAACGTGTCTGTCTCCACTGTCCTCCGACACTCTTCTTTAGCATAGACCTGTCGTCTCAGCTCTCCAAGATTGTATGCAGTAAATACTTACTGCTAGCTTCCACGCTTTTCTCTGATTCCCTTTTAGTCTTTCTGCTGGGGAGAAGTTGAAGCACCATCCCTCCGTCATCCGAAGTTCCACTCAAGGCTCTTCCTTTTGCTCCTCTCCTATTTCCATTCCTTTGGCTTTTACTCTGCCCTGAACTATTCTGTCATATTTCCCTTTATTGCAGGTCTATGTCCCACCACCCCAGGGTCTATGTGATTAAAACCTACAATACAAATGATTTATAGTGTGCCTTAGTGGGACTTCGAATGCTATAGAATAGCATATCTCTGGACATTAGCACAAACAGTAAATGCAGCTCTCCTGGTACTGTCACTCACCATTGGCAATAATGTGGGCCAGAGATATCTGACGTCTCTCTTCCTTCCTGTCCAGAATGGTAAGGTACATTTCCTGAGGTGTAGATTGAGAGTAGGGATTCGATTTTTTGCCATTGGGATGGGATGGGATCCCGGCAATCCATGGATGATTAACCTACTATAGACTGTGGGCACAACACTTGGAGGGGTTAAGGAGGGGACATTTTTTCTTCATCTGGGTTCCAAGGGAGAGGAAATTCTCACGTTTTTTTAATTTTATATTTATTACATTTTGAAAATACATTCAACTCCAAAATTGAATGAAGGAAACATGGTAACACATAATTATATCAAAATCCAAATAGAATACATCCATACCATAATACATTACCATAATCAGCCCACAACATTACATAGGAGAGGCATCAGGAAAATAATACTTTAACAGGAAAATAAAAGCGAAGCAGTGCAAGACTTACACATCAGCCATACGGGAAGCTAAAATCACAATACTATCCTCCCTAGCCACTAGGAACTCCAGAAGCTGACTGGGCTCAAAAAACATAAATATCTTCTCTTTATACGAAACACAGCATCTGGCAGGAAATTTTAACAAAAAAGTACCGCCAAGGGAAAGGACCCTGGGCTTCAAGCCGAAAAATTCCTTCCTCCTCAGCTGGGTATTTCTAGCTAAGTCAAGAAAAATACGTACACATGAGCCCATAAACTGCTGACTGAATTCCTAAAATACAAACGAAAAATTAAAGCTTTATCTGTCTCAAGGGCCAATGTAATAAGGAGGGTAGTGCGGGCTGTAACCAAATCCAGAGAACTCTCTAAGAAACCAGTAAGGTCTCCAGAGATTCCCGGAGGGTTGCTAGCAGTTCCATGAACTTCCCTGCCAGTAGTTAAATATTGAACTCTGGTTAATGGCGGGAGATTCTCCCCAGGGATCTTCAAGACCTCCTGGAAATATCTCCGTACCATTTCCAGAGGAGAACACACAGGAGACCTGGGAAAGTTAACCAGTCTTAAATTGTTCTTCTGGACTTGGTTTTCCAGATATTCCAACTTTCTATTGGTCACATTCCGGTCCTTCACATGGACATGGTGTAGCTCACGGAGTTGATCCAGCTCCCCACTCAGCTGTGCCATTTTCCCCTCCTGTTCCTTCTGCACACTACAGACTTGCTGTAAATCCACCTTTAAAGACTTAATATCAGTACTTACAGATGTAGCAAGTTTTTCCAAGGACGAGTTCATTGTGGTAATGGCCTCCCATAGCACCTCCAACGTTACTTTTGCGGGCTTCACTAAACCGCCTCCTCCAGCATTCACCCTCGGGGACAAATCCTCCTGGAAAGGGCTGACCGAAAATCTTGATACAGCCCCTGATGCCACTTCAACTCCAGGGGTCCCACACGGAGCGTTCGCATCGGCTGTGGAGCCCTCCAAAGCCTCTTTATTTATTTTATTTATTTTATTTTAATTCTCTTATATACCGCGCTATTCTGCATCAGTGCGGTTTACATTGAACAAACTGAAATTACATTGAACAGGGCATTATAACTTGGAGATAACTATTTTTACAGGGAACATGGGCTATGGAGGGTTAAGTGGCTTGCCCAAGACCACAAGGAGCACCTGTGGGACTAGAAACCCCAGTCCTTCCGGCCCAAGGTTGCTGTCCTCTAGTGGGATTTGAACCCCCGACCTTCCGGCCTGAAGTACCTTGCCCCAACCACTAGGCCACTCCTCCACTCCTCTTGATTCGGCATGCTGGTCAGCATGCCGGCAAGAGGCTCTCCTCTACCGTGCACATCGCTTCCGGGGCAAGGCGGGGGAGCCCGCTGCTCCGGGGACAGAAACACCCCGGACGTGCTCAGGTCCGATGAACCAACCGGACCTGCTGAAGATGCCGCTCGCTCACCCCCCGCCAACGAAGCCACACATTTGGAGCGTTCTTTGGCCTGCCACACTGGGACCAGCTTCACCCGGGGGTAGGTTGGCTTGTTTCCTCTTCCTTCTGCCCATACCAGCCGCAGAAGGAATAGAAGCAGACAGCAGGACGCTCTCAACACCGGACCTCTAGGCAGGGGATTCAAACTGCCGCCATCTTGGATCGCCTCTCCTTACCGAAATTCTCACATGTTAACTGATACAAAGGAAAAGAGATGATTAACGTGAAGGATTTGGGGTTGCACCATGCAAGATTAAAGTTTAAGACCTTGGGGCCCTTTTATTAAGGTGTGGTAGATTTTTGCAGTTACCATGTGTTAGTAGCAAAACCCAACATGCAGTAAATGCGAAAGCCACGTAGTAACTGTTCGGGGTGTGCCCAGCATGTTCTCTGCAATAACCACAGGGAAAGGTCCCTTACCGTGCATGAAGCTCATTTGCAATTACCACAGGTGCACAACACCAGCTATTGAGCTGGCATTACGTGCACTCATGCAAATTTCAACATAGAGCTGCGCAGCAGCTATAACGTGCAGTCCATGTTCACTCTCTGCCTCTACCCCGTCCAGCCCCCACCCCTTCCCACACTGAGCAGTATATGTGGGAATCAGTGCTTGCTATCATGTCAGCGCGTTAACAGTTATTGTGGGTCTGTGCTAATAGTTACCACATGCCAAAATGCATACTAACTGCTTAACGCACTTTAGCAAAAGGGCCCCTTTCGGAAGCAGATGTTAAATTTTGCCTTACCCACAGCAAATAGTAGATGGAGGACTATATACCACACTAGTTTCTATGAGGCTAATAAAGCCTCAGTTACCTATAGCATTGTCTCGTTTAACTAATAACTAAAAAATAATAATTTTAGCATGTACATGTTATTGTGCCTTGCTGCACAGCATGACATTTGCAGTTCATGTAAAATGGCCTTAAGGTATATATTAAACTTTATTGCATAAGCCCCATTGTTGGCCAGCTCTGAGAATAAAACATTTCTTTCCTCGGATATATTGAGCCCAATTCCAAACTGTGCACATCCAGCCAGTCCAAACGTCCAAAATATGGACAGGGCACCACTGATCCAGATTCTGCAACCATGTGAGTCATACGTTCCCACAGTTGTAGAATCCGGGAACATGGACGGGCGGATGTGCACAGTATTCTGAGCAGGGAGATGTCTGGCATGCTGCCTGTCTCCACTGCTCAGTGCTCCTGCTGGTGTGCTGGTGCCATGGCGTCCCATCGCCTTGGAAATGGTTCACTCAGCAGGAGCAAGTAAGGCCTGACAGCGACCATAGCCCCTTATCCCCACTGCCGGACCCTCAGAGGGGGCAGCTAAGGCCGGGATCAGGAGGCGGGGCTCACCTGTGGTGACTCCATTGTCCTGGGGGAGCGGAAGGCGCTGATTGCAATGGCGTCTGGTCCTTATTCCACCTCCAAAGTTGCATAATCTGGACATCCAAAGTGTGGCCCCCAGACATACAGGGTCCGAGTGGAATAGGCCCTATACATCTGGGTGCTATTGCCCGCCCCCACTCTGCCCACTGTCTGCCTCCAGCCCTCCCCCTCCCGCCACCGTCCAGAGTTCCCTGCACTAACCCTCTGTACATACAGGGAGGACTGGACTTGGAATAGTGTGCTGGACCAAAACGGGGGTCGAACATCCAACGAAGACGTCCAACCCTGCTATTCACGTCTCTCCATTGGGCCCATTAGCATATCCATACAACTGAACAGGAAAAATAATGCCGAACATTTTCTGTGCTGTTTCTACAAAACAAGAAACAAGACAAAAAAAAAAGAGAGATCCAAAGGAAGTTGGGGAATGATGGTAAAACTGATGTAATCTCAGGTTTCCCAGGTCCCATCATCATTCTTCATTAACCTTCCAGAAGGTGAAATTATTCATGCATGGTAGAAAGAACACTGATTTATCCACCACTTCTTTTGAATTTAAACACTTATATCTGCTTCCTTCTCCAGAGTTTACATGCTGCTGACATCTGAAAAATGCATAGTTCCTGCAAAATGCTACTAAAAGTGTAGTATTCTTCTAGCTCTCTCAGTTAGCTTTGTGACCAGGAGGATGCATGATTAAAAACTCTGATGTCACTCGGCTCTGCATAGACCCGTTTGTTCTGGCTACAAAAGCAGTGTGACATCTCTCATTCCCCTACAAAATCTTCATCATTTTAATTTCTTTCTTTCTTTCATTTTCAGATCAATATAGATTCTCTCTTCCGCTCCCTCTCCTAATCCAATCTATCACCTCCCCTCCCCCCCCCCTTCCTCATGCTCTTAGCCCCACCTCGCCCTTACTTTTTCTGTTCTGCTAGATCATTCACATCATCGGCTCTGGAAGTTCAGATCTTAAGGAGAGAATTTCCTGTTACCAGTCAGGCAACTCTGGCATCTCTGAGACTAGAGGGGAAATATTTAGGAGTCTGTGTAGTTGAAGACTTTATGCAGATTTTCAAAAGGAAACAACCTGCTCTATTTCCCTTTGAAATGAGCAAGTATAATGTTTATGCAGTAAGGGGCATGTTTACTAAACCACTAACCGCCAGTGTGGGGACCATGCACGGTAAGCGCGCCATATGAAAATTTAGCTAACCAGTTAGCGCGTGAATGGACAGAAAAAGGGCAAGTTGTGAGCATAAAATGGGCATTGATGGTGCACCCGCACTACCCGCGATTGTTGCCATTAGCACGAGTCTACTTAACACTACCTTAATGGATGGCAGCATGCACCTGTGTGCCCTCCCCCACCCCGGCTGGCCTGCCGCATAGAGGCAGCAATGAAAACTTACGATTAAGTTAGTTTGCCGCAGTGCCTCCTGCTCAAGGGGTTCGTCGCTCTTCTCTCCCGGCCAAAGTCTCGTGATTCATGAGATTTCAGCCAGCAGAGAAGCGTGGTTAGCCCCTGGAGCATGAGGGACTGCAGCAACACAACTTAATCATAAGTTTACCACATTGCTTCTGTGCGCTTGAAGCGCGCACATCCCCGTCCCAGTTGCACCCACTGCCCTGCCCTTCATACGCCACTCACCTGGGTAAATACTTTTCAAAACTGCACTGGGAAAGAGATAGTGATTTTGCATTCTATACCGACTTAGGTACCCTAAGAACGTGCAAGTTGATAGCGTTTCAGTGGGAAAAAATGAAATCTTTGCAAGTAAAAATATGCTACTCCTAATATAGGAAGAATACTTGCACAGTGGGGGGTGGGAACACTTATGTACTGACAATATAAACTAGCTGATATCTAAAGTGGCATTTTAGAAATGGTGTCCGAGCGAATTTTGGGACATCCAAGGTAGAACGTGTAGAAGAACACCAGAGATATCCCTGTTTCGGTCCAATTTTATAAACATAGATGCAGCCATCCATATAGATGTCCCTGCTATGAAACTGTGCTTTGGACATTCAAGGCACAAATAGGGCTTCTAAAATACCCCCCCCCCCTCCTAATTTCCCTTCTATTACAGCATCAGTAACAGGATTATGTAAAGAGTTTTGCCAAACAAGTGAAAGTTGCAGATTCCAGCAGTTCCACATATTGTCAGATGTAACCACCCAGCTCACTGGCCACACAATGAAGAACCCTCACGCACACGAGCAGAATACATTTCTCTCGGGCTCTCTGGTGAAGTGGAACACAGCCCTCTCAGTGCTTTAGCTCTCTTTCTTTCCAAATAATATGCAGCACACACTCTCCTTAAAAGACACATTTACAGCAGTGAAAATATTTAGAGCAGATAGGGTGGAATGAGATTACAGATGAATATCACAGTTAGCAGAACTTATCCACATGAATTTCACTCACTGAACCTCTAGTAGACAAATCCACAGGCTGGCCGGCCTAACAATCTACAGCCCTCCACTGCAGGGCAGCTTGCATCTTGGAAATATCATTGCTTAGTACAACAGCTCTCTGCTACTTACTTAGCCTTTTTCTTTCTCACTGACAGTTACTTTCTTTTTCTAGATTTCAAAGAATTGGATTCCTTTGAATTAGGGACTATCCATTGCTTTCTACAAAAAAAAAAATTGCGACTGCTTACTTCTTTTAACCGGGACAGCTTCAGACGAAAGCTTTTCCTTCAGGGGGAATCTAACACTGCAAAGATATCCTGAATGAAGATATCTGCATTCACTATGTACACCATACATCCTCTGCAAATAGAGGTGAACAAACAAGTTATAGGTGATACCTTTTTATTGGACCTACAATATATTTTTGACAAACTTTCGAGAGCTATATTCTCTTGATCAGGTCTATGAAGGGACAAGGCAGTTACACTGGGTTTAAGTAAATTTATCTAGTTGTCTGCATATGTCATTACATATTAAAGTTAAGTGTGGGATATAATGACAATTTAGATCACACAGGTTCTGTCTGATTTTAGGCAGTCTACATCTGTCATTAAATTACAATGAAAGTCACAGGTGAGGAGTCATTTTACATTTTAGTGTTTTATGTCCAATAGCTAAGGATACCAAGGTCTCTATTCAATGTTGAAATATTTGAGCATTTTAATTTCAAATCTTTTCCTTTTACATATATTCTTGTGGCTTCCTTTTGGGACTTTGATTGTGAAGTCCTTAAAAGAGTAGTTTTTCTTTGAGAAGCGCTCACCTGCTGTTTGTTGACCTTTTATTTGCACATATCCAAGTGGACTTAGGTGGCAACTACAATTTTCTACTCAAGACAGAACATTCTCTGAAATGTAACCACTCATTAACTAGCCAACTTACCCTTTAGAAGAAACAAGGGGCCATGCACAAATATTCCAGACTTTAGGAGGAACTTATCCATAGTTTTCCTGGAGTCTTTGTGAATTATTAAAAAGTGTTTTGAATCAATAAAAACTCCTAACATTTGCCAAAAGCAACATGATGAAACATGCCCTGTCCTAAATGCAATAATTGAGTTGCCTCACAGTCACAGTCAGGAACATGCCAGAGATGGGAATAAAGCAGTCAATCACAGTCATGGAGTGTGCTTTAAAGAGGACTCAGGGGAAAGGTCAGTTTGAGAAAAAGAGGAATAGAGAATTAAAGGTTGTTGGGAGTTGTAGTCCAAAAATGAACAAGGCATTGGAGGTTGCTGGGATTTGTGGTTCAAGGAAATCTAAACCTAAAGCCAATCAGGGGAATGGTACTGATCAAAGAGTAAGAAAGGAATATAGAAGGGCTAACTTCATGACATGAGGCAGTTGAGGACAAGGTTTGGTTGTAGCATAAAGCTTATGCAAACTTATGTTTCCATACTAGTTATATCAAAGCAACTCCAGTGCCTCGGGGGCATGGATTGAACTGTGCTGTGATCTGTGACGGAACAGATGTTAAAAGGAAAATAAAGACGCTGTTGGCTGACATGCTCGGTCAGGCTGTTTTGGGCAATTTCTCAGATGTTTGAGGCTGGCCATGGGCAGTGAGTGTCTCGTGACACAGAAACAGCAGAAAACACATGCATGCCATCTCTGATAATTCAGTCCATGCCGCCGTTAAAGAAACCTTGAGGCATACACCATCTGCACCCTCTTTCCCTCTACAGCTCTGTGGTGAAAATGCACGATTTGCCAGACTTCGTATGATTTATAGATTTAGATTCTCTAGAGTACTCCTGGAAAAAAAAAGTTAACTTGTGCTATATTACACATGTAACCATTTTTTGGAGGGATTTTTCCAAGGAACTGGTAGAAGCATTCACCGTCAGAGGCCACAGTAAAAGTATCTGCTGACTGCAGTGTCTGCCAAACATGTTTTTGGGATGGCGCCTGCAACAGCTGGGAAGCCAAGACTTCACTCTCACACTCATTCAAAAACAGTCCATACTCTGGAGCATTTCCCCCCAAAATCATGATAAATTCAGCAGCACAATAGGGAAATGATGAGAATGCTACAGAAGGATGAAAGGTCTGTTTCTGCCAAGGAAACTTGGGCCTCAATAATTACGCTACGGTTTTTCCCCCTCTTTCCCAAGGAAGACTGAAAGTAGCCCTGTTTTCTTACTTCAAATACAGCAAGCAAAGCAATGAACAGCCTACTGAGATATGATCTTAAATAGCTCAGCCTTCGAACTGTCAGTTATTTCGGAAATAGAAAGATTTAATTTCTTATGAAAAGCCAACAGATTTAATTCACTTCTATGCTTAAAAGAGTAGCACTATTACAAAGAAGGCCTGTGCCCTCCAGCATTGAAGACATACTAGGGCAACTGCAGGAATCTCTAGCTCTGACTAGACCATAAAGGCTGTAGAGGTTGATACCACTTCATTTTATCTCGTAAGTACTGCCACAGCCTGCCCGATAGTGGAGAATTTATGTTGCTGTTACTGAAGGGACTCCAAAATTTATATATGGTACACATTGAATTTCCCCCTGAAGATGCAAATAAAGGTCAAGAAGCAAATTGTAGGTGATACCTTTTTATTGTACTAACAATATATTTTTGACAAACTTTCAAGAATTATAATCTCTTCATCGGGTCTATGAAAGCATAATGCAGTTATACTGGATTTAAACTCTATGGGCTCAATATTCAAAAGGCATTTACACAGTTTACAGCCCTGTAAACCGTGTAAATGCCTCTAACCGGGATATTGCCCGACCTTCTTCCTTACACGCTCCAATGCTAACCACTTAGCATGGGGCGTGTCATCAGCATTCTGAGGAGGAGCAGAGGCAGTAGCAGTTGATAACCGGGCCACAGCGATATTGCATGTTGCCTGATTAGTGTAAAAGCTCGCCTGTCTTTTAGCCGCAGCAGCTAACAGGCAGCACTGTGTCTGGAAGGCTATGCGGCAAACCTGGATATTCAATGCCGGGGCTGCATATGACCCTCCATTGAATATCTGGGGTTAGAGGTTGGCAAGGATGGCTATGTGCCGTAGTGGCGCATAGCTAACTCGGTTCAATATGTGGCCCTATGTAATTATCACTGTATTCCGCACTTTGCTTTGATATGTGATTACATATGCAAACTACCCATAAAACAGATGAGTTTAAATCCAGTGCACCTGCATTATGCCTTCAGGCCTGATGAAGAGAGTATAGCTCTCGAAAGCTTGTCAAAACTATATTAAATTAGTCCAATAAAAAGGAATCATTTGCTTGTTGACCTTCATTTGCACATATCCAAGCGGACTAACATGGTAACTGCTGTGAAGAGGTAAATGCGTATGTCAGAGCTGCCACTGATAGGTAGGCATGTAACCGGGTAGGGGGAGATGGAAGATGCAGGAATGAAGATTCACCTCGGTTACCTAATATCTTTACACCGGCCCTGATACAATCTCATTCAGAAAGCTGAAGGCAGCCAGTCTGTAACACATGATGAGTTTTAATGGTTATCAGGAATCTCGACGTAACAGGTGCCTGGTTGAATGGTATTTCAATTTTGATTTATAATTCCACAGAGAATCTCTCTCTCACATACTTCTCTTCCATCCCCTTCCTCCTCCTGTTCCTCAGATTTGCTGTTCACAAGTCACATTTTGATGTGCCACCAGAATATAATGAGAATACATTTCGACAGAAAAGTTCATAGGCTCGCTCACTGATTTGAAAACGAATCACTAAAGGAGCACAGCTGCCTCCTATCCACCACGCTGTCAAAGAACAGGAGTTGCAAATATCTGTTGATTCCCAGCCTTCATCTGACTCATTTCTGATTGTCAGCGAGTAATAATGTGAGAAAGGAGCAACACATTTGGCTACCTGACGAGATAACAGAGAAACCTGAGAAGCAGCGGCTGTCGTAAAATGCAATCTACTGAAGGGGGCTAGGCTGGTTGCACATTTCGGGAACAGTCAGCTCTGAAGTACTGGAGCACAGTGGGGAATCCGCCTGGGAGAGGATGTGATGCACTTTGACAGCTCTTGCAGCTTCAGTTATTGTTTTCTAGCTTAGCGGTGTACTTCCTCATCTTTTTCCCACTTTCATATTTTTTTAAAGCACAAATAAAACAAAGCCCGAAGAAAAAGGGAAATGTGTTTCAATGGCATTGTACGGAAAACCACAGGTGGACTTGCAGAAATAGAAATTCGAAACTCTCTATAAAATGACCTCTTGTTAAAATGTTATTTATTGACCCCTGCTTCGTTATGCCTAAAGAGGGTAATTTTCAAAGTCATTTACTCAGGTGAATTGGCTATCTGGAAAGTGCTTTCACTCAATCCAGCTAAAAGTGTGTGAGGGATTCCACGCTGTGCAGACTTTTAATCCAAGTAGTGGGAAGCATTCCTGGGGGCATGTTTGAGTGGGCTCAGAAAATAATTTTGTGGATTGTATTTTGAAATCTACATTGTGATTTTTTAGTAAAACTTTCTGCATTAAAGACACATGTAGGAGTACCTTTGGCAACTTCCGCAGGGAAAGAATCTATGCATTTTCTCTTTGAAATCTGGAGTAAAGTCACCAGAGACTTTAACCAAGATAAGTAGTTTGAAAACTGCTACCTAAATTCTCTTGTCCCTGATGATAGGGGATAGATTTGCTAAAAAGTTCTATTGCAATACTATGTGCTATCATGCATTTTTTTAAAAAGTGCCAGTAAGTCAATGCTGACTCCTGGCAACCCAGCAGCAACTGGGTTTTCTTGGCAAGGTATGAACAGAGGTAGATTGCTGAGCAATGGTGGGCAATGTGACTTACCCAAGGTCTCAAAGAGTGCCGGTGGGATATGAAGGCTGATCTCTTGGCTACTAGGCTGTTGCTCTAACTACTGGGCTACTCCTCCATTCCTACATGCATTAATTGAATGCAAATCGCATTTTATGCAATAGGGCCCCCTTACCAATAATGTGCATTAATAGTATTAGACCTTGCTAAGTCCATTGCCCCTTCAGTGAAACTAGCAAGTGTAATGGATTTTGAAAGCTTTTTTATGGCCACACTAATTGATGTGGCTTCTAACAGTGGAAGAGCAGCAAAGCTAATGACTGAAACCACTGAACTACGCAGTAACTGGAAAAGAGATGCCTCAGAGAAATGGGCAACCATGTCCCTTTAATTAGCCTGACCTTGCAGTCGCATCACACCTTCAAGCAATATTTGAACTCCTATTCCACCAGCCTTAGCAATTTTCCTTTAAATTACCCCAAAAGAGTTCCATTGTCCTAAACGTAAGGAGGACATGAGTAACAATCACTTCACTGTTGACAATTCACTTTGAAACCTTCCATCGAGAAATCCACAATCAAGGTGTAGAACGCGAGATGATTCTATCAGGATTTCTTACCATTAATCCTGAATTATCCATAGGCAAAAGATGTACTATTTGCACACCTGTCTCAAAGCTTAAGCAGATCAGAAAATCTCAATGGTAAATGAAGCAGTAATCTACCAGAACTGCAGCTTTTGATTTTTGAACCAATCAAGGTCACAAGAAAGAAGCCAGTCATTTGGTGGGACTATGCTTCTGATTTTTGCCATGTCTCTTTAGCAGCAAATCTGCTGCTGTTTGCTCTTCTGCCGACATCTGTTTTACACAGCACCCGGATTTACCCTCCATCTACAACAAAGATTACAATGAAAAATAGAGCAATGACCTTAAATACCTATTTCTAGCAAGGATGAAATGTTCCCTGGGACCAGCAGCTTCAAGCTTCATCATTGTTCATCTGTGAGAAAGGAACATTTCTGAATAGCGCTGACAGATTGTGGCAGCAGGGACTCTAGTGAAGGAGTGCTTGGATGAATAGTGAGTCCAGACATATGGCAGCGATTGGGAACTTTGCTCTCCCCAATGTAGACATATGTAATTCCCTGAGGGCAGAGCAGACATCAGGCAGTAGACAATATGTACTTGTGATGAGCTTGGCTAGAATATTGTTTTATTGGTTCCTGACAACCATGAAAAACAGCATTATTTAGACATATAGGAACTAATTTTATAACAAGCCACATAATGTCACATGCCCTGATCGGGGTTGAGCGCCAGAGCAGGACAGGAAGCCTCCTTCCCGCTCTGAAGCTCTAGCCCAATCAGGGCAGAGAAGCCTGCATAAAAGCAGCCGAGCAGATCAGCAGCCTCCAGGATATCGGTCTGAGCGAGCCCCGACAACACTTCCATCCTCCAGCTCCCCCTGATCGGGGTTGAGCGCCACAGCGGGACAGGAAGCCTCCTTCCCACTCTGAAGCTCTAGTCCAATCGGGCCAGAGAAGCCTGCATAAAAGGAGCCACCTCCGGGTGCGCCCGCACCTGGCAGGCCACGCCAAAGGGCCCTTTGGCAAGGCCCTTAGGCAGAGCCCTAAGACGGAGAAACAGACCACCCTAACAAACCACCCCACGAAGAGTGCCAAGTTCTCCCTAACATCAACATCAACAGAGTCAAGGAGACGGGACCAACTACAAGCAGCTTCTTCACACCGCACGAACCAGTAAAGGATCTGGAACAGGCCACAACAGACCTAAAGGCAAGCAAACATGCTGGCAAACTACCAGCTCCTAATAGCATACTGCTCCCTACTACTCCTCATGCAGGGAGGCCAGCCAAACATAATCATGCCGATACCTTCAGACCCTCTCTCACCTACCCTAGAATGGAACACCACTACAAGAGGGTGCCACAGGACCAAGCAGCCAGCGACCAGCTCACCCAACAGAATGCAAACTCCAACACCACGGGCACACACAGCAAACCCCATACTTGCTACAACTATCAAATACGCACTAATAAATGAAAGATTATTCCGTAACAAACCAAATACTATCTATGACTACATTCTGGACCAAAAGCTGGACATCATCTGCATCACAGAGACCTGGCTCACGGACACAGACCAGGTCATACTGAACCAAGTGATCCCTCCGGAATTCACAGCATTCTGCTGCCACAGAGAACTCAAGAGAGGAGAAGGTACCCTCATCATAGCCAGAAAGAGCTACAGATTTAAAACTCACTACCAGCACCTCAAGCGAATCCAACACAATCCTCATATCCAACCACCACATCAGCTTCTGCCTCACCTACAGATCCTCCAACTCCACGAAGGATCACCTGTTGGCAATACTGGAATCCATATGCGCAGATAACACCAAACACAAGCCGTTGATTGCCCTGGGCGATTACATCCTAACCTCCGCATCCACCAAAGAAACCAAAGCATTCCTCAAGGCCATGACTTCCCTAAACTACCAGCAGATGGTTGTAGTACCATCGCACCAACATGGAACTACACCCGACATGATCTTCATACCAATACCGCTAGTAAAGCAGAGACAAGCTACCACCCCAGTGCACACCCCGGTTCCATGGTCAGATCACCACATACTTTCCTTCACCTTACTGCTTGAAACCACCACCCAGCAAGCCAGAGATGAAGCCAAGCCAAGAAGGTACAAAGCCCACAACAACGAGACCTTCATTAAAGAAATAATGCCACAACTAGAACTAGACATCAACGACATAGATGAAGCCATAACCAAATGAAACTCAAACCTATCCAAAGCAGCATCAGTGACAAGAAAAGAAAAGACACACACCCAAAGAAAAAACAATGCACCCTGGTATTCAGGTGAGATCCGAGAGGCAAAATGGACACTCAGAAGGCTGGAGAGAAAATGGAGATGTACCAAGTCACAAGAAGCAGCACTCAACTACAGGTCCGAACAACAAGCCTACAACAACCTGATCAACAACCACAAACAGCAATATCACACCAATCACATACTGAAGTCAGCCAACAAACCAAGAGAATTATTCAGCATAGTGCAACAACTCACAAAAGAAACCCCACCACATACTGGACACCAGTTACACCCCCAAGAATTTGCAAACTACCTGATAACCAAGAACGCAAACCCAACAAACAACATGCCCACCACAGACTACACCCCAGCGTTGACGGCTCACAACCAACCCTTCGAAGAAACCCAACAAACATGGAGCGACTTCTCTATACCAACAATACAGCAAATAGAAAACATTGTGGGCTCCCTCAATACAACAACCGCTCCAGCACACCCATGCCCAGTGGAGTGGATCAAAGCATCCAAGAGCCAGCTAAACCACCACCTACACAAAATAGTACAACAGTCACTCCAACAAGGGCACCTCCCACAGATGCTAAAGCAAGCTACCATATGATCAATCCTTAAAAACAACTCGCTAGACACCTCAGATCCGAAGTCTTACCGTCCAATCTCCAGCCTGCCATTCATCTCCAAAATCATCGAGAAAGCAGTGCAAAGACAACTACAGGACCACGTGGACCTCCATGCTCCACTAGACTTGCATCGACATGGCTTTAAACCACAGCACAATGTGGAGACTCTGCTCACATCCCTCTTTGAAGGGAATAGACAACATAAAGAAAGGATTCTTACTAATCTTCCTCGACATCTGTGCTGCCTTTGACACGGTATCACACCCCATACTCCTACGATGCCTTCAAGAAATTGGACTACGCAACAACACCATGAAATGGTTCACCTCCTACCTAAGCAACCGCACTCATTAAGTAAAATGCGGGCAGAAGAAATCAACACAGTTTCCCACCATGCAAGGAATACCACAGGGATCTGCCCCGTCATCCATACTTTTCAACATCTATATCCAACCCATATGCAACATCATCAAATAACACAACATGCAATATCACCTATACGCAGATGATATAATGGTGTACACCCCAATTGACCTGAGCACCCCTGACGTAACAGCAATGACCAACTGCCTCGAACATATGAACACTTGGCTCGCCAACAACAACCTCAGAGTAAACTTTGATAAAACTCAAGAAATGTTCATTACCAGGAGCACCACTTTCAACCCACCCCAAGAGATCAACATACTACACAGGACAATTGCAACAAAGGAAGAAGTAAAGTATCTCGGTGTCACCATAGACATGAACCTAAATCTACAATCTCACAAAAACAAAACTGCAGCGAAAGCATAACACTGTTTAAAGATCATCAGATGACTCAAGCCAATCCTCAGCCAAGAACATTTCCATACAGTGTGCCAAGCAGTCATCACCCCCATACTGGACTATGGAAACTCATTATATCAAGGATTCCCCAAAAACGCTATACACCCACTTCAAATGGTGCAAAACACCGTGGTCCGCATAATCACAGGCACACTCAAATTCAATTACATAACATCAGTTCTCCATCAACTGCACTGGTTACCCATAGCAGCACGGGCAAAATTCAAAGCAACACTAACCATATTCAAGATCATACACCAATGCTCAGCAGAATTTCTACAAACCACAGTAACCAGAGACACTAGCAGCAGACCCAGAAAGACCCAAGGCAGTAACAGACTCCTCACCCCAGCCGGATACCACAAAACAAAGCAATCAACATCCAGAAGAACCATCTTATTTTCAGCACCGGACCTTTGGAATACCCTCCCTGAAGAACTAAGAGCACAAGGGGACCTTAAGGACTTCCTAAAATCCCTCAAAACCTATCTGTTCAGGTCCTCTTTTGAACAAGAACCCCAACTCCCACCTTGCCAATAAGACGTATCTAGCACTACCACCCCTCCAGATTATATGTATGTTTGTCCCCGATGTTAAATGTACTACCTCGTCCCCCCTACCACCTTGATTGAAGGATAAGGTGGTATACAAATCTGGCTAAATAAATAAATGCCATCGGTGCATGTAAGTCACCTATTTTCAATGTCTCACATGTGGGGATGGGCACTTAACCTGCATAGTTTAGGTGGCTTCAGGGCAATGGCACGTGCTTTCAGCATGGGCAAACACAGGGATGGAATTTGGACAGAGGATAGGCGGAGCCTAAACTTACACGTAAATATTATAGCTTACATTTGTTTTGTATAAATCTAGGTGCAGGCATTTACACTAAGGGATATTGCACAGAAGCCGCTACCTCCATTTAGTAAATATACCCCTAAGTCTAGGGCAGACATAAGTTCAGGCACCTAGGTTCGTTGTGTGCATCTTGTGACTTAGATACCTATTTTATAAAGAAAAGTAGATGCGTGTTTTGCATGTGTTGCAATGCACATTAACTTAAGTAACATTTATAAAATTGCCCTCACAGTGCAGAGAGTTATCCTTCTTTGTGATAACTATATCTGCGCCAGTTTCATGATGTACCACAGTACAATGCAAGAATCACAGCACCATATATCTTTAAAGTCATCGTTGTAACAGAGCTTCCCAAATCTGTCCTGGGGACCTCCCAGCCAGACCGTTTTTCAGGATATCCACAATGAATACACAGGAGACAAATCTGTACGTGCTGGGTTCCCAGGAAAGATTTGGAAAGCCTTGTACCACAAGCATTAGTTGCACGCAGGTAAAACACTAATTAATATAAAGAAGACTCCCAAAATATGAAGGAAACATTGCCGTGAAATCTCTTTACAGAATTCTGTACAGCTGATCGAGAGAGAGCCAGGGCTAGTGAAGTATACTGTACCTCTCAAACCCCCCAGTGGTAAGCATGAACTCCACAAACCCTGGCTTAGAAGGGAGGTTCATGACTGTCATGATATGTGCAAAATTAATCTATTTGGAGAAATTGCCCCGGAAAAGAAATGGTTACAGCGCTGTGTACCTTTACTGGTTGAAGCAGTATTCTTAAGAGCAAGTTAGTGATGTACCTCCACGGACTTCAGCATCATCACTCTAGTAGGTACCAGAATTATCCCATTTCAGTTTTTGAAAGACACAGAAATCTCTTGCTAGAGGCTCTGCTGCTTCCAATACAAAACAAACTCCTTGAAAACTAACCTTTAATTAGCACTAGCAAATGGAATGCATAGTTCACTAGAGCTTATTTATATTTGAGGTCTTCTGGATGCGGTATTCATAACTTAGTAGCCCTTGTGCTGAAGTACAGTATATTTTTGCACTTCCTGCATGAGTAAAATCTAATGCGCAGTAAGTATAAAAGTCATGCATTAACTGGCGGTGGCATGCCCAGCATGTTCTTGCAGTCGCTGCAATGAAACATACCCTAGTATGCAGCAGTGGCAACATGGGGGCACTTAACGCCAACCATTGAAGTGACATTTAGTGCACCCATGCTAATTGCAAACTTGACTGCAACGTGGTGTCCATGCCCACTCTCAGCCCCTAACCTGCCCAATCACACGATGCACAGTTAACACACAAATCAGAGCATGGTAACCGTCATACCCACGCAGTAACATCATGAGCCTGCGCTAACACTTACCGTGCACTTATTCCTGCATTATCCCCTCAGCGCGCATTGGTAAACGTGGCCCTTAGTCTTTAAGAAACAGCAAATGAATTTTACAAAGCCGACAAGAAGAATTTGCGGATTTATCGTTAAAAAAACAAACAAACTCTGCTTGATTCTTGGCAAAAAGTCTTTTCATAAGAACGAACCCCAGAATGTGTCATAATGAAATAACAGCAGCAGCTGTGTCAAACTTCCACTTGATGCTTTAATTCGTGTTTGGCAACAGTTGATTTATTCTCTCCCACCCCCACCAAGAAGACTGAGAGCTGTGGGGGTCTCTGCCACCTAGATATATTTGAAAAGATACAGTATAATAAAAATTGAAATCAATCTCATTCTAGAAGTAGTATAGCAAAATGGAGTGCAGGACTGGAAATCTGTTTGCAGAATACCATTTTCAGTTTTTCTCAAATGTCTTCGGTCATACTCCTGTTTCTTCTTTATAATAATTTTAGGGCATGCCCTTTTTCCTAATAAATGATAAAGTTAGTGTATGAAAAATGTAAACATTTAGTTCCATCAAACCTCTATGATCTACCAATGCTGACTGAAGGGTTGCCACCATACAGTTTGGAAAATCATTATATGTTCTGATCTTCAGGAGAATAACCTCCCTGAGTTTGTTGTTTCTATTAATTCATACCTTTTCATTTGTAGCCTAAAGCAAGTTATATTCAGTTACAGTAGATATTTCCCTGTCCTCAGAAGCCTTGGGTTATCACATGTTAATGCACATTAAGGGACTGATTTTATAAAGGACCCGTGGAAATTTATCTGCTATTTACAAGCATAATCCCTAATTTAAAGGACTGGAGAGAGGCACATGTGGTCCCTTTACATAAAAGCGGAAGGATGTGGTTGAAAACTACAGGCTGGTTAGTTTAACCTAGGTGTTGAGTAAATTATTGGAAAAGCTGCTGGAAGAGAAAATAGTGAGGTTTCTGGAATCCAATAGATTACTTGATCCGAGGCAGCATGGATTCATCAGAAGCAGGTCTTCTCAGACAAATCTGATTGATTTCTTTGACTGGGTGACCAGGGAGATGGACCGATGGACAGCCCTAGATGTGGTGTATTTAGATGTCAGCCTTTGGCACCGTTCTGCACAGGTGACTTATAAACAAACTGAGCACCCTAAGGATGGACCTAAAGTTACTGCTTGGGTTAGAAAATGGTTGAGTGGGAGGTGACAAAGGGTACAGCTAAATGGAGCTCACTCTGAGGAGAAGGAGGTTACCAGTGGAGTGCCCCAGGGATCTGTCCTTGGTCCGATTCTTTTTAACATCTTTGTTAGTGATATAGCGGAAGGGCTGTCGGTTAAGGTTTGCCTCTTTGCGGATGACACCAAAATCTGCAATAGAGTAGACACCCAGGAAGGTGTAAATAACATGAGGAGGGATCTAGCTAAGCTTGAAGAATGATCTAGAATTTGGCAGCTGAAATTTAATGCTAAAAAATGTATGGTCATGGATTTGGGCTTCAACAATCCAAGGGACCACAAAAGAAGAGTGAGACCTGGGCGTGATTGTATCTGTCGATTCTAAGGTAGCTAAACAGGTAGAAAAGGCGACAGTGAAAGCTAGAAGGATGCTTGGTTGCATAGGGAGAGGAATGGCCAACAGAAGAAAGGAGGTGATAGTGCCTTTGTATAAGTCTTTCATGCAACCTCATTTGGAGTATTGTGTGCAATTCTGGAGACCATACCTTCAAAAGGATATAAACAGTTTGGAGTCAGTGCAGAGGGTGGCTTGGTTAGTGGTCTTCATTATAAAGCCTATGAGGACAGACTTATGGATCTTAATATTTATACTTTAGAGAAAGGCGGGATAGAGGAGATATGACTGAGACATTTCAATACCTCCACTATTATTTTATTATTATTATTATTATTATTATTAAATACTTATAAAGCGCCGCAACATACGAAGCGCTGTACAAAAATAGAAGAGAGACAGTCCCTGCTCATCAGAGCTCACAATCTAATAAGACAGAAAACAAAATAAGTTACATAATACAAATAACAAAAATTTACAGGACAAAGTAAGCAAATGTTGATAGAGAGGTCAAGATAGGGTAAGACAGAAATGGAAAGCAATAGTGAAGAGGTGGGATTTTAGTCTGGACTTGAAAATGGCCAGGGAGGACACCTGGCATACAGAGATAGGAAGACTATTCCAAGCAAAGGGTGCTGCCTGTAGGAAGGAGCGAAGTCTGGAATTGGCAGTATGAGTAAAGAGCACAGATAAACGAAGACTATTAGAAGAGCGAAGCAACCGAGAGGGGGTGTAAGGAGAGATGAGAAATGAGAGATGAAAGGTACTGGGGGGCAGAAGAGTGAATACATTTATAGGTCAGGAGGAGAAGTTTAAATTGGATACGGAGACGGATGGGAAGCCAACGAAGCGACATGAGGAGAGGAGTGATGTGGGAAAAATGAGACTGGCAGAAAATGACATAAATGCAAAGGAGGAGAGCCTCTTTCAATTGAAAGCAAGCTCTGCTATGAGGGGACATAGGATGAGGGTGAAACAGGATAGAATCAAGAGTAATATGCAGAAATATTTCTTTATGGAAAGAGTGGTAGATGTGTGGAATAGTCTCCCAGTGGAGGTGGTAGAGATGAGGACAATATCTGAATTCAAAAAAGCATGGGACAAACACAGAAGATCTCTAATGGAAAAAAGGGGACTGTTGTAGTTGTTGATATGGAAGGGCAGCCTAGATAGGCCATGTGGTCTTTTTCTGCCGACATGTTTCTATGTTTCTATGAATTACATATATGAATGGCGGTTGCTATTTTGTAAGCTCATGCCTAAGTTTGATCACATTTACTTTTAGTGTGAGTGTGCATAGGGAGGGATTTTGGATGGAGCATAAATTTATACACATAAGTTATAACATGTTATAATTTATGTGCATTTCTGAACAATCTTGGTGTCAGTATTTATAGCTGCTCTAGAGAAGGCGTCACTGCCATGACTAGACTGAGGTGCATCTTGTGGGATTATTGTCAGTAGCAATTAAATATATAAATACTTGATAGGTTCAGGGATAACTGCTACTTCCCTCTTTTCCCAAGATTCTATAGGCCTATCTGGCAAATGAATCACTTGAGATAAAGGGAACCAACCCTGTGTTTATATATAAATTAGATGTTATTGCTGATAAAAAAAATAATGCAGATATAGAATAAATTAGTTTTCTTAGGTCACAAGTTATGTAGTCCTATGATTACAATTACTAAGATTATAAATCACCGTTTTAGTAACCAAAGTCACAGATTCATTCTACACTCAGACATACAGAAAATTAGCTGTTTGAGCTAGGCCACCCCCGGGAGAATGAAGACCGTTACCTTAGCTTTGCAGAAGAATGATCGTGGTTGAGTCTGAGACGTCGTCTCCGGAACCACACAAAAGTCCAAAGGATGGTAGTGGTCCAACGCAGGCTGCAGTCATCTGGCTGTGCAGAGTGATAACACAGAGTTTCAATCTGTGGGAGAGATTTCACTCCTTCCCGAGGTTAGTCCTTGTCCTTGCACACTGTTTTTTAGAAGGAGGCAGGCTTTCAAGCAAAGCACATGAAATGCAAAAAATGGCAGAGAAAGCAGGACTTCCAGAATACTGAGAGCCAGCTGCAGCTGCAAGTTACTAAAAGTCCCCAAAAGTGTCTCCAGAAGTGCCCAAAAGTGGTCTGCGTCCCTCCGTATCCAGGGTATAATTCTTTGTCCTGACTTTCTCGTCACAGCACGAGGATTGGCTGGTCTCAGATACTGTGTGTCATCTTCAGCGAATCAGGTAACAGTTGTCAGAAGGTCCTCCTCCAAACAAAGGTCCATGATGAGAGAAGATGCTTGTATGCAGGTTCATACATTGTTGCAAATGCTAGGACCAGTAGTACATTCTCTGGATGAGAACGGGTCTCAGCAGCGAGTTCTCTTGCACATAGTCATAGCTGGAAACAATAGTTCTGCTGTATGGTACATAACTTTGGCAGAATTGCTCGATCTGCAGGTCTAATGCTTGAACAGCAGAGAATAGTTCCGTCTTGTAACAGGAAGTCATGTTGCCTTGTTCAAGCTTTAGTTCAGAACAGCCACAGGTACCAGCCCTATAACTTTTGCACCCTTATTTTATAAAGTAAAGTATGAATGCATGGGAGCATAGAAAATTACCCTCATAGAACGCATGTGCTATTGTTCTTAGTGGGGCCTATTTAATTTTTTAGGCTTACCTCAAATGAATGCACATCAAGGCAATGGAGGGTGCAGTGACTTGTCTTAGTCATTAGGAACATCAGCGCTGAGCTGAAAAACTGATCAACTGGAGCATCAGATGTTTGCCCAGAAATTACTGACAGAGATTGGTATTTCTTCCCTACAAAGAAAAGAACCGCAAATCTACCCATTTCTGTTTATTGGTTTGTTTTACTAGTAGCGGTATCTAAAGTGAAGAAATCAAAGAAGAAATTGTTTTTTTAGGGGGAGATTTTGTGGAGCCCAGGAGTTATTTTTTGGCAAGACTGCTTCTGAGTAACCTTTGCTTGACTGGATTGTTCCATCACCCTGTTTCAATCAGGAAAAGCTCTTTTCTGTTTAAATAACCAAAACCTGTCCGTGATGTGAATTTTTGGCTTTTGCGGGTCAGATTGGTTAGATTGGGTCCCACAAAGTTAACATCTTGAAAGTTAGATTCTCCGCTGTCCAAAAATGACTCCAGGAAGGATGGGGTTTGTGATGGCACCAGAATCTCCCTTCCCGCCCCGCTGTCGGCTAGAAAGTGGACACCCTTGCTACATTTCTCGAATGATTTATTCAGTTGCATTAGAAATTGCACCTCCATAAAGGCATATTGTGCTTTAATATGATTGGTTACCACATTAAGAGATGTGGCTCAAATATAATGAAAGAGAATACACTGAAAAAGAACGTGAGGTTGATATTCGGTACATCTGCATACTACATCCCGATATTCCGTGACATTATCCGGAGAGTGCCGCTGAATATCCCCATAGACTACATAACAGACGTCCAGTTAATTTGGGAGCTCTCTGTGGGCCCAACAGCTATTCAGCCCCTAATCGGATAGCTAAAACCATATAAAGATAAGACAAGTCAATAGCTGTCCTCACTTTATGCAGATTTGCTATCCGGTTAGCAGCTGAATATCACCGTTAACCAGATAGCAAATCCAGATGATGGCAGAACTGGATATTCAGTGCCTGAAGCTAGATAGGCTCCGGCTCTCAATATCCGTTTTTATTTAAAGCTGTATTCCTACTGCACCATAAACAGTACATAGAAGCTCAAAGAAATCAGTCTCAAAAAACGGCAGATGAAAGACAGGTAGAAGCTCTCACCATTGCAAGTGTGCTATGAATTCACAAAGAGATCCGAAGCCGCATTTTTCATAGAGCATCTAGGTCAGAGTATATCCAGGGGGACCAGTCATTTCAGAAACACATCCAAAAAGAGAGGGGTACCACCCATGTACCTGCCAAACTTTACACGTGTATGTGCCGAACGTTACAAAACTGGACATCCAGGACGGACAAAGAAAGGAGTTTAGCAAACTGACTGTTTTTAGGGAATTTCGAAAACACAATTATCCCCTCAGTCATGGGGCAAATCTCAGGTCCAACCGAGAAGCTAGCTGACACTTATGCCTGCCTCAAAGCAGCTATTAATGCAAACATACATGTTCTATTTATTTATTAAACTAGGCTTATGTACACCATCAAAAGCGGTGTACATTCAGGCACTGTATATATATTTTTCCCTTGCTCCCGAAGGGCTCACAATCTATGTTTTTGTACCTGAGGCAACGGCGGGTTAAGGGGCTTGCCCAAGGCCACAAATGTATTGCCACAGTAAAATCACAGATACACACACACTTTTTTGGTCTGCCCAAACCAGGGCTACAGTACGCCTTCTTCCAAATCCTGTGGCTCTGATGAGTGTCAATAAGGACTTTCTGAAATAGCTGTTTACATGTGGAGAAGCCACACAAACCTAAAACAGCCTCCTCCTCCCCTTCAGTCAAATGATTCTCCCTTATAACAAAGTACTTTTCATTTAAGAACGAGTAACTCTGTCAGAACAGTGGTCTTTCTCCAGGAATCAGTATCCTCAAAGATGGGAGAAAAATAGAGCAGATATATGCCTAACGGAATAAAGATCACATGCAGGCATTTATATCATTTCTCGCTGACATTGGAAGGATACAATTGTGAATTATGTTCTTTGTGCAAATTTAATTAGACAGTGAAACAGATATAAAGACTTAAAGTGATATATCCATTAAAGTAAGCTGCCCGGCTCAGCAATTTTTCATTGTAACAGGAGCCTGGATTTATTAAAACAGGGTTTTTTCCCCCCTGTGAAATATATTGGAAGGAAATGAGACTTCACAAAGACTTTACTATGCATGTATCCAATGCAACAAGATTCCAATATATTCAGATCTTGCTTGTGTATGCTGTGCAGTTGATTTTGCTTTTTTTTTGGACTGACAAAAACAACAAAGTTTAATATCAAGTCAAATGAAAGTTTTAGGTATTATTTTCTAAAGCTTGACATATAATAAAAAGTCATTATTGAAAGAAAACAGCAATGAAATGAATCATTTTCAGACCAGCTCTAGCTTTGTGCACTGTGGCATAGGAGACCTGGGCTCAGGACCAGTTAAGTGTGGACACTGTCTGGAAGTGGTGTGCTCAAGACCAGCAAGCAGGATAGGTGATAAGTGGCCTCAGTGTCTGTAGTTCCTATCGACCTATGGAGCATGTTTATTAAGACCTGTGCTAGTAAAATAATGTGGGTTTGGCAGCATTCCTAGTACAGGGCACCATGTACGATGCAGGGGGAGGGAGGTGGGGGCAGCCATCTCCTTGAATTTAGCATGTGTCGGCGCAGTAAAAGCGTCACAGAGAACAATTACCACTACCCATTGTGCTGGTAGTACTTGCACCTGCCTACGTGCACCAAGAGCAGGCAGCGTGGATTTTCAAGTCCTGTGTTCGCAGCGCTGCAACAGGAATTTCCCCATCCAGCCTAGTTACCATCCAGATGCACACTGCCCAGGTAGCAAGGGATTTTTAGCATATGGCCCCTCTCAACTTTTTTGCGCGCTGCTAAAAATGCATGCCAAACCCACACTACCCGGGTAGTACACTTTAGTGAACATACCCCTATGAGCATTGTTGAAGGTCATCTTGCAGCCTCCAGTCCTCAGACCAATGTGGTTTGTTGTGACATCCACAGCACATCACATGGGTCGGGAAGAAGGACTCCAAGCGACAAAGTCAAGGAAAGAGCAAGAAGGACAGATAAAAGAAAAAAATATCATTGTTTTTACTATACCAACTACACTGGGAAAATTCAAATTTCTGGAAGTTCTTTGCAGCTTTTTCATTGTATATTGCACTGTGTTTATTCTTTGGCTTGCTAGCACTGTTTTTATCGGCATTTTCCCCCCTTCATTAACATTTAAAATATTGGCTTAAATATTTAACTTACTTCTCTGTCTAATCCATATTAGCATTTCTGAATATGAGGGCTTGGGTAAAGCAGGCACATAATGTAAAACGGCATTCAGTGTTGGCAGTAAAAATAAATTATTATGAAAATCCCGTGCATGTAGCAAAAATACAGCTACATCAAATAGTCTGCATTCTATGGTAGATCTAGCAACTGAACCAATACAAAGCTGCAACAGCCCATAGAGGATTTACTGCATACTTTTTAGTGACTATTTCTTGCTTTTTGACATAGATGCTCATGAAAATAAATGACCACACTTGTATATTTTGGGCCACATTTACGAAACGTTAGTGCGCACTATCTGCTGCAGCCCTCATGTTACTCTTGTGGGCATGATGACAGCACATACTAATGTTTCGTAAACATGGCTCTTTATTTTTGGCAAGTAAAATCACAGCCTTCATCAAAAGCAGTAGAGCCCTCTTAAATAAATATCAAAGATCTGTATGGGGGCCCTTTTACTTGGCGCTGCTAATCAGTGAATGTGCATGATAGAGCAGTAACCGGCCAAGGTGAATGCTATTCCACGAACATGCCGGCTACCCACTGCCAAAATGCACGTTAACTGGCATTCACGCACTAATATGGACAGTTAGCGGGTTAGAGGTGCAGTGTGGGCATGGAGTGCACATTAGTGTGCTAGCCCCATCAATGTAGCAATTAGCGTGGGTGCACCCAATGATATGTCTATGGGTATCACTGGGTGCACCCATGTTACTTGTCCTGTATATTAATGTATTCAGTCATAAGTTAGCTACCAGGAACATGCTGTCATACCCCAGACAGCTAACAAGGAGGCTTTGCACTTAATGTGCATTAGACATATTACCTTGCTTTAGTAAAAGGGCCCCTATATCTACCAAATGAGCTCTAATGTATATGAAGTATGACATGGAGAATTGTGCAGCTGAATGTCTGCTCAGTGCGAGAGTTAGAAGATAATTTCTATACTTGTAAAGTGAACTGCTCAGACAGAATGGAATACATGTCTGTTCCAGCAACAAGGTAATTAATCATTCGATTTATACCACCGTACGCCAGTAATACTCCTAGCATTAATTCCTGTACTAGCACTCTTCATATAAAGATAAGGAGTCCTTGTGATTTCAGTAAGATTACTTCCTAAGGGCAGCTGACTGATTCCATTAGGCACCCGCCTGCCCCATTCCAGGTTTCTGTTCGTGGTGGACACAGTTTACAGACAGGATTATAAACTCACGTGTCTCTTCCCTAACCCCTGCAGGGTTATCCCAGTCAATGCAATGAGCAGCTATGTTTCCCAAATATCCGAAATATGTTTCCCAAATATTTCATAAAGAAGGGGTTGGGTGTGATAGTAATACATTTTATTTGATATTTAGAATGCAACAAGAAGAAAGTTGGACGAGAGATATTGAGTGATCCCCTGATGAAAGTACAGCGATGAAACGCATGACTGGTACCTGTAAAGGGCGTCGGGATCCTTAAGCAGTCCATATCAGTGGGTTAACTCAGGCCATACAGATAAGTACAGCCTTAGAGCTTGTGTTAGATTCTTGAATTTTTGAACATTCACCTGAGACATATAACCTACTGTGGTTTTAGAGGTCGTTGATGCAAATGGGCAATCTGCTTTAAAACGGACGACAGTCCCTGTGGCAGAGCCAATTAAGTCTGAGACCTCTATGATTTAAGCTTTATTTCATTGTAATAAGGGGAAGATTTTCAGTCACCCATATTGATACATGAACGATTTTTTGTAACTGTTTGGAGTTTTGACCTTATCGTTTGGTAAAAGACCAGTTTTTGGTGTAATCCCAAATATCGGTAGCAATAATAACCACCAGGTGACCAAAGAGGGGGGGGACATCCTCCAATTTTTATCGTCCAAAAATCATGATGGATGAGGGTGTTGTGGAAATGGAAATCTTTTTTTTTTCTGTGTCTCCAATAAAGGTTCAGTCGGCAGGAGCAGCGCTAAAGACCGAGGGCTCACCCAGTCAGAAGGCAGATCGAGCGGCAACTGACCCTAGTGGTATTCCAGTGTTTTCCTTTGTTAAATGAAACTTTCACCAGTGATTTCAACCAAAGAAGAAAGCAGGGGAACTGTAATGAGTAATACTACAAAATACACAACGGTTCTGTCCAAGCAACCCCTACTGGATGGATCATGCTGGCCTTTATCTGCGGTCACCATGTAAACTATCATAACAGTAGAATTCAGGCATATTTAATGCAACTTCAAAGCCTTAGGGGCTGGTAACTGGTTAACATGCGTGCCAGGAACGCTAATGTGGGGGCAAGCCGGCAACCATGCGTTAAAGCACAGGGTAATTGGCCATCACACAATGGGGCAGGGTATACGTGGAATGTGGGCATGAAGAGTGCAGTGTTGCTAGTTTAAGGGCAATTGCACATGGCTCAGCGACAATACGGCAATTCGTTGGACTGAATCTAATGACACCTCCACCACCATGCAAACGGAAAGTCTGCATCGAGCATCAGAGGAGGCGGAAGTAGGAACAGCGTCAGAGGCCGCAGTGCTGTTTCAAGCCATTACTGCTGCTGCTCAGTCTGGAGAAGGGCAGCAGGGGTGGCCATGGGGGCAGGTGTGGGGCTAGAGGGGCACCTGGAATGAGGTTCGCCCAAGTTACCTCATATTCTTGCACCGGCCCTGTGCCCAGTTATTCCGTTGTACACTACTAAAGACGTATCTCAGCTGCCACCCGTAGAAGCCCGATCCTTTATAGGATGTCTTTCTTTGGCTACCTCAGGTTTTGTCTGCTCCTTGTTAGGGCTGCACTAGAGGATTATTGAACCTTCTCGCTGTTAAAGGGATCTTTCCTCCTTCCACAGCCTCAGCCAGATGGTTACACCCCTGCTCTCCTCCACTGTTCCCCAGCCTGACCATGAAATCTGAAAACAGCATTGCATGAGAGCTAAAGAACTCAGCAGAACTTGGTTGATGGTCATCTCCAGCCACTGACACTTTCCAGTATTGTCAGTCCACATTCTGTTTCTCTTTGATTCAAAGGCCATCACTTCAATTGCTAGGATTCTAAAAGCTTTACAAGCCCCACACGGATACCTTTATAAAAGTCATTATTTTCAGCTATTTTTTCACATTATTATTATTTAGTTATGCAACAGCAACTTCTTAAAAGGTTGCCAGCTGCTATTTTTTAAAAGACACAGTGCCAATTTAAAATAATTTGGCACAAGCATGAGTCTAAATTGTGCACAGACCACTCTATTATTATCATAAACAAATTAAATCATTTTCAGTAGTCACAAACCAATATAAATATACAGCTTTCAAAAGCACTCCTTTGTCTGGTCCAATACCTGGAAACTGCAATAGAGGAATTGGATCCAACAGGGCCCAGGGTTCAAGAGAAGGGAGCCTGTAACCGAGGACAGGGCACCTATTTGGATAGTGGCTGCCACAAACATAGTAACATTACCAGACATGGTTGCAGGCACTTATTCTCTGGAGAGCCCTGGCCCTCTTTGTCTCAATTCCCAGCGTTGTCCTCTGAATCATCCTCTTTGCTTCTAGAATCAGTGAAACCTTTTCCTTTCCTCCTTTCAGTCAGAGACCTCCTCTTACCCCTGACTCCCTTAAAAGCAGACAGTGAGACATGTAGTGGCCAGGGCCGTCACAAAGGCTGTGCTAGAGGTAAAGAAGCACAGGACACAAGTGTGGAACGGGTGCTGATGGCATCACTGGGCTTACCAGGAAGCAAGTTCCTGTGCACGGCTGGGTGGCGGGGGCACCAGGATCAAGAGCTGCACAGGCTGCATTTCTAGCTTAGTATGGCCTGGCAGTGGCCTGAGCAATGCCCGTCATCATACATGTGCTGGTATAATGGTGCCGTGAAATCACTGGACCACACAAGTGCTCTGTGCTGCAGTGGCTTAGCCAGCCAATGATAGGAAACTGCTTTTGGGCCTGATATTTCTACAGTTCAAATTTCTCTTCAAGAGGAGGTCTATCATTCACCTCACTGGTAAGGGGAACCCCTCAATTTCTAGAAAGACTGGATGGCAATAATTGGGACCACTAGAGGTCTTTACCTACACAGCTGGTAAGGTAAGATGAGCAACTCTCAATATCAGATCTGTAGTTACTTGAATTTGTGGTCTTACCCTAGAAAGAATGCTCCAATACCTGTTTCATATGCAATAAACTTGTTAATTGATATTATAATATGTATCTAAAGCAGCAGCAATTTCTATCTGCATTTTGCATTCTGCCTGTAGTGGCTGTTCTAAACTCCATAGCTCGCTTGACTTATGACAGGCTGTAGCAAAGTTTACTTAAGCACGAGAACATATTACATGAGCCAAGGGAAAAAATGCATGCATAGGAAAGCCACACAAAGAACTGAGAACATCAGCTGCAAGACCAGAGGAGCTCATTTTATTCCAAACTATTCAAGTTTTACAAGGAAGATATGGTGTTTTAATACCTGCATTAAGCAGGGATTCAGTGTCTTCCAGCAGCAGCTTCAGGAAAACGTAAGATTAATTTGCAGGCAGAGCAGAGACAGTCTTTTCAGCTTCTTAAATAATACAGAGCCGCTGTATTGTACCTGCAGATCCCGGATTCCGAGGAAGCTCTGTGTCTTCAGTTGACGCTAGCAGCTGAAAGTGGATTAAGTATGGCTCGGCTTTACACTTAAACCTTAAGAATCAACTTTCAGCATCCTAAGGATAAAAGCCTTTCTGTAGCAGCTATCATAGTTGCAAACTTAAACCTGTTGGTAAAAGCAAGGTATAAGCATGCCCTTTTTTTGAATTCCTCTATCTCAGGTGCAGTTTAGAGTTCAGAAGGACCTGATGAGACATGAATGCTCATTGCTGTTACAATGAGAACATATAGCACTTGTGGGGGGCCTGATTTGTAGGAAATGCCAGGTGCAAACAGCATAGGCCCTTGCTAACGGTGAATACAGATTCTCTTAGTTAATGTGGAAGGTGCAGGCCCAGGTTTTAGGCAACTGCCTCCTCGCCAGTTTCTGATAGGTGCTGCAACATTATTGTCATTTGCCATGCTTCAATCTGGGCTAGTGCTGTTACCTCCTTAATTAACCTGCTCCCAGAGCAGTGGATGCATTGTAAGGATTGCGCACAGGCCCTTTTGAGAGGAGCCCATCTTGATGGTAAGCTCTGCTGAGCAGGGACTGCCTCTTACATGTTCTTGTACAGCACTGCATATGCCTTGTAGCACTATACAAATGACCAATAGTATCAGAAGTGGTAGGTGCTCTCTGGAGTACGAGGGCTTGCAGGCCCCATGCTGAATCCTTACAATGTGTTTGCTGCCATGGTGAGAGTACAGGATCGGGGGGGAGTAAAGAGCACTTTTCTCGCCCCCCCCTCCCCCATTGGGAGAGGGCAGGCAGCAGGTGCGGAGAGGATTGAAGCACTTCTTCCTCCCTTCTCCCCACTGTCTATGGGCACTTGGGACATAAATCCAGCTCGCAGAAGCAGTCAAGGAATGGGCAAGGACTTGCACCTTACAGCTAATGGGTGGATTAAGGCATATGCAAATTAGGCACATGCCTAGGATCCAAATGTTTGGGGAACTCACTAAGGAAGCTAGGCTTTCGTTTAAGTTATTATTGATATCCAGCTCTATAACTATTATAATGAAATGTAGCTGAATATACAAAACATAGACTTTCTTTGGGCAATGCACCGATTTTTGTATTAATGCCCAGAAGCTGGAAGGATGGCTAAAGTGTCTGGGCATTTCTGAACGTTTAAACTTCTATCGGCAGCTCTGCAGTCTTCCCCCTTCTGCTAAATGAGCCGACCCTGCCTGCTTCCAGTGCAGCAGTAGACAGTGTGAGTAGGATCCAGCCAGTGGGAAAGCAGTGGCGCACTGGAAGACAGTTGAAGTCACTTGAAGGGAGGGGATAAAGCAAGGAGAAGTTCCTGTGCTGTGCAAGTGAAGTGGGACATTCATGTTTTCAAGGATTTTGAGCACTCATGCTGAAGTTCCCAAATGTATAATCAGAGGTACCAGGGAGGGCAATTTCCAAAGCCAAAATTATATCGGTTCTGCCTGAGGGTGAAAATATGCGTACTGTAGAAAAACATGCATTGTGGAAAATGATGCAAGGATTATGGCACTGACAAAGCAGCAGCATGTAGGAATATTATATATTTAATGAGACCAATATCTGACCTCTTACAGAAAAGGCTACAGTACTTATTGCAAACAAATTGATTACATTTATTACCGGAGCACCACTTTCCGTGTGACAACCAAGACTGCTTAGATTTATATTGTTCTCAATGCCATTATTGATTTCCACTATATCTCTCTCTTAAGAAAAGTCTTGAAGCACTTTGAAAGCCCAAGGATAAAGAAGCTTCTACTACCACTGTCGAGCACTCTGTTGTCGAGCAAGAATGGAGCATCTTCAATCCAAGTGCCAGCTCTAACCCACACTACAGATCTGAACTTTCTCAGAAGAAATATCTAACCAATGCGGAACCAATTACAACCAATGCGGAAGTAAAATGTCAGTTTATTCAACATGTTTCCGTTCAGTCAATCAAATTATGTATCACTCGTCTTTCCATTAATGCTGACATTTAGGGTAGTAAATGTATTGGCACCTCAATATCTGCAAGAGCTGGTGAAATGCTGTGTGCCTGCTAGGTCTTTAAATTCAGATGATCAACTATTGATGAAGGTGATTTCATGTAGGGAAAGGAGATTAGTATCAACTCAGGCTAGGGCTTTTTCTGAGGCGGGTCCTATTTTGTGGAACTAGTTGCTTATTGAGATACGGAAAAAAGTATATGTATGTACTTTTCATAAGAAGGTTAAGATCTTCCTTTGTGTGGCAGCTTATGACTGTGATTAAGTAGGGAGGAGAATTTGCTGAACATTGATGATATGGGTTATGATTGTTATTTGTCTTACTTATTGTTTGTTCTTGTACCTCCCTAAGAGCAGGATGTTTCTTGGACAGATGGGTGATACATTTTTATAAATAAATAAATGGTCAAGACAATACAAATAAGAACATAAGATATGCCATACTGGGTCAGACCAAGGTCCATCAAGCCCAGTATCCTGTTTCCAACAGTGGCCAATCTAGCTCATACGTACCTAGCAGTTTCCCCAAAAGACACAGGTTCCGCAATGCTTGTACTGGGTCAAGCATTGATATCCTGGGTCCCTTCTTAATAATGGTTTATGGACCTTTCCTCCAGGAACTTGTCCAAACCTTTTTTAAACCCAGCTACACTAACAGCCTTTACTACATCCTCCGGTAACAAATTCCAGAGTTTGATTACACGTTGAGTGAAAAAATATTTTCTTTTATTAGTCTTAAATAGTTTACCCTATAGCTTCATTGCATGTCCCCTAGTCTTTCTATATTCTGATAATGTAAACAATCGATCTACGTTTACCCGTTCCACTCCATTCATTAATTTATAGACTTCTATCATATCTCCCCTCAGCTGTCTCTTTTACAGGTTAAAGAGCCCTAACCTTTTTAGCCTTTCTTCATAGGAGTATCCTTCCATCCCCTTTACCATTTTGGTGGCTCTTCTCTGAACCTTTTCTAATAACGCTATATCCTTTTTAAGATACAGCGACCAGAATTGCACACAATATTAAAGGTGCAGTCTCACCATGGAACGATATAGAGGCATTATAATATCTTTTGTTTTATTTTCCATTCCTTTCCTTATGATACCTAGCATTCTATTTGCTCTCTTGGCCGCCGCTGCACACTGGGCCGAGGGTTTTAATATGTTATCCACAATGACGCCTAAATCTTTTTCCTGGGTGGTGGTTCCTAATGTGGAACCTTGCATTGTGTAACCATAGTTTGGGTTGTTCTTCCCTAGGTGCATAACTTTGCACTTGTCCACATTAAATTTCATCTGCCATTTTGATGCCCAGTCTTCCAATTTATCAAGATCCTCTTGCAATTTCCCACAGTCCTCTTGGGTTTTAACAACTTTAAATAGTTTTGTGTCATCTGCAAATTTGATAACCTCACTCGTTATTCCACATTCCAGGTCATTTATGAACATGTCAAAAAGCAGCGGACCCAGCACAGATCCCTGGGGTACACCACTATTCACCTTTCTCCATTGGGAAAATTGGCCATTTAGCCCAACCCTCTGCTTTCTATCTTTTAACCAGTTCTTAATCCACAGTAGTACACTGCCTCCTATCCCATGACTCTTTAGTTTTTCCAAAAGTCTCTGATGAGGGACCTTGCCAAAGGCTTTCTGAAAGTCCAAATACACTATATCAACCAACTCACCTTTGTCCACCTGTTTATTCACACTTTCAAAAAAACATAACAGATTAATAAGACAAGATCTTCCTTGTCTAAAGCCATGTTGGCTGTCTCCCATTAGGCCATGACTATCTACATGCTGAGTAATTTTATTCTTTATGATGGTTTCTACCATTTTTCTCGGTACTGATGTGAGGCTCACCGGTCTGTAGTTTCCCGGATCACCCCTGGAACCCTTTTTAAAAATTGGTGTTACATTGGCGATCCTCCAAACCTCAGGTATTAGAGATGATTTTAATGATAGTTCACAGATTACTGATAGCAGGTCTAATAATACGACAACACAAAGAAACATTATGGATGGAGTTTTAGAAGGATTAGGTACCATTTACACATATAAAGTTGCTCTGCATGTGTAGATTGGCATACACGTGTAAACTGTGATTTTAGAGCAGACAGTACTTACACCATGGCACACACAGATTTAAAGGTAGCATGTTCTGGGTATGATTAGGATAGACCTTGAAAGTATACATGTATTTGCATTTTGCAATAGCAGTAATGTGGCCCACAAGAATCTCAAGGAGGCACTACCACAGGGTATATCCAGTTACAGCACTAGGGAAACCCCCAGTAGGAGAAAAGGGGGATAGCTAGAAATAAACTCAGGGAAAAAAAGATACTACCCCTTTAAAGTTAAGGCTTCCCAACCTACGTTTTTCCCCCCTGCACAGCCAGCTTGACCTAGAAATAAGAGAGAAAAAGCTGGGGGGTAGGGAGGCGTTCCCTGGAAGAGTCTTCACTGATGTGCTACTTCCTCAGCAGCAGACATACCAAAAGTGGAGCTTTTGGAAGCTGAACAAATGGAAATCGACTGAGCTTCAGTTGAGTCCTCTCTACCAAGTGCAGAACCTTTTGACTATTCTCTTGCAGAAGCTGCGCAAACATTTGTGTCTAGAAAAAGCAAAAATCTATTTGTGCTAGACCTGCACGTGCCTAAGACAGCTTGTGGGAGGTGCAGGCTGAGCAATGGCAGAAGTTAGCTTGCAAGAGGGAGGTGGCTGTCTCCTTTGCAAAGTTAAAACAGCAAAGGGCTGAGCAATTGAGTTTTTGAACTCTTAAACTGTTACAGAGACTACCTTTGAACTGTTAAATTGTTAAACAAACTGGTTTTGACCTACATGTAGGTGGAAAACTGATTGGAAGCAATTTGGTCAGGTTACAAGCAAAGTACCCGGAAGTTGCAATCAAGACTTGGACTGGATTTGCCTCAAGCTGGGGGACACAGACAAGCAGGAGAGAGAATCCAGGAAATAAGTGAGCCAACCTGCTCTGTTCTTTTACTTTTTTTTTTGTTGTTGTTTTAAACTGACTGAAAGTGGGTTTCTGAGTTTCATGCAGCAGTTGTTTGTTTGAGAGGAAAGGAAAACCCTGGAAAGCTGTTACCCACTAAATAGGGCTGCCAACTGGCTCCAAATGCGCCCAACAGGCTTGATCTAGCCCTGGGTTTACCCTATTGCATGTAGGGACTTGTAGTCTTGCTTTTCTTATGGAAAATTCAGTAGAGAAATCAAAACTACATATCACTGATGCAATGGGATAAACCCAGGACTGGATCAAGCTTGTCAGGAGAATCTGAAGCCAGCTGGCAACTCTACCATTAGACTGTATGAGGAATTTAAGGACACTGCGTTTGGGAAGGTAGGTTTTGCTCATTGTGCCACATGGAAGAATCTGCTACCAAAGTTGTCCAGAAAGGAACTGGGACTGGACTATATTTGTGTACCTCTATTTGAATTTATTTGAACAGCTTAAAGATTTTGTTTGGAGTAGTAAAGCACTCTTTGCTGATAATGAAGTTGAAGCCTTTTTGGTTCAGTATCCTGTGTTTGTAGTATTCCTGTTTTTGAGGTAGATCAAACCATGGTATCATCCAACTGTTACATGCAGAGTGTCTCCTACTGGTGACAATATGTCACCAGTAGGAATATGTCAAAAAAATTCTCTGTTGGGATTTACACCTTCTTTGAATCATCATGTCTAACACTCGGGTAATTGCTTGTATGGACCTCTTATTTTGAGAAGTGATGGAGGGAAATTATATACCCACACCTCTCTGTTCAAAATCACCTCAAAATGCAAAAATTTAAAATTTTGGAACTTGACAGCACACACATGTGTCTAAAGGGGACTAAGTCAATGCTGACTCCTGGAGACCCAGCCCCTGGGCTTCTGTGGGAAGTAGATTGCCAGGCCTTTCTTCTGAGGTAACAGAAGGTAAAGTGACGGAGGGTTAGTGAGAACTGAGCTTTGATTTCTGGATTACCAGGCTGCTGCTTGAACCACTAAACTATTCCTCCACTCCTTTGTAAATGCACTTTTGCAAATTCTACTATTTAACACATGTAAGTAGTGCCATATAAACATATTGGAGGGGGGGGGGGGATAATTTTATAACAGGTCACCTAGGTAGAGAGGCCAAATAGGTGCCAATTTTAGCCTATTTTATAAAGGCACATTGGCACCTATTTATCATTATAAAATTCAAGGGATAAACCAACTAAAACCGCAACTAAATTAAAGCGGTGGACATAGATGCTCACACGTAAATATCGATTCTGCCCAAACTCCATCCAAGAACACGCCTACACCCAGGAAGGGGCTTTGTTACCATTCACACTATCATGCAGGAAGCCCATAGAGTAATTGTATAAAAGCCCGTTAAACTTGTAAAATCCACATGCACAAAGCCCTTTTAAGTATGGCAAAAATGTATAACATGACCCATCCCCCCATAAGTATTAGAATATCCATGTGCATGTGTAACTTAGCCGTGGGGCCTGGCAAATCCAGCATGGAAAGACATTTTTGCATGTTGGTTTTATAAAACTTCTATAAATAATGAACAACTTTGCCTGCATTCACATACATCAGCTCATTATTAATGAATGTCCACAAACATTTGTGCATAGTGGACTATGTGTAGCAGGTTTACTACAATTTGGCAAATTAATTTTTAGAAATGGCCCTACACATTAAAAAAAACACGCAAAAGCCAGAAACACTGGTATGGACTCCTCTATATGAGAAAGTTGCAATTTAGTATTTTAGTCTCCATGATAGGTGGTTTAAAAATAGATCAAAGCTAAATAAATAATGCTCTAAAACACATCAAATTAAAAATGCAAAAAGCAAAAACTAACAGTAGATTTTAAACAAATTTAATAAGTTGTTCTTAGTCAACACACAATTAAGCTGTGGAAATTTTTGCTAGGGAATATAATCGGAGCAATTGTATCCCTGGATTTTAAAAATTTTCAAACATATTCCTGGGAAGACTGGTTCTTTAATAATTATTAGCCAGGTAGACTAGGGGGTTGACATATTTTTTACTTCTGGGAAAGAAAAACAGGAACTGGATCTCACCATTAGGATCTGTTGGATACTCTTCCCTGAGGTCTGTCAGACTATGTGCTGGGCTTGATGGACCACAGGTCTGAATCAGCACCGCACTAAAGAACATGCTTACTAAAATGCAGATGCCTACCGAATGTTCCACCTCAAAAATGAGCACAGGGGTGGCTTTCGACCTGCACTAAAAATGGAAGCATTCATAGCATGTTCTCGGGTAGTTAGTGTGCGTTTCATGCCACCCTCATGCTATGCTGTTTGGTGTAATCAAGGCAGGTGCATGCTAAGTGCAAGCTCGCCAGCGAGCAGGCACCATCGACAGCTGTATTAACCATGATTTCATACTCTGCCTCTGAACTGCCCAGCGTCCTCCCTAATGCACACTATTTGGGCAGCATTTTTTTCAGCACGCTCGCATTTTTGGCAGGTGCTAAAGTTTACCACAGCACACTTGGAGAACGTCAAACCCCACACTTCCCTGTAGTGTGGTTTGGTAAGCATGCTCTAAGAGCCTTAAATTCCTATGATAAGATAATTTAGGATATCCTCCCTGTCAGGCACTCCTTTTAGGAGTGCAGGTTCCAGTCCCTCCATTTGGACAACTTGCTGTAGCTTATGTGAGCAGGGAAGAGATCATATTCTTCAAGACCACGACACAAACAAACTTCTCAAAAAAACCAGCAACCTGGAACCAGAGAGATCAGGGTTCAAATCCCACTGACTCTTTGTAGCCTTGGGCAATTCACTTAACTTTTCATTGCCACAGGGAAGTATCTATTGCACCTGAATGTGACTTACCTTGAACTACTATGAGAAGGGGGGCAGCTAAAAACACAAATGCCTTTCCAGACAGCAACACAAATTTACTGTAGGAACTTCATGATGTATCAAAACAGTTAATTAATGAATTATTATTATTTATGTTTTTTAGGAAACCTTTGACATGGGTAAGCTCAGTCCCAAGCAGCTTTGTGCCTCTGGCCCTTTCTTCCATCTGGTATTTTCTCTTTTTCCTTGTTACTCTAAAGGACAAAATGATATCTCTTTGGTCTAGATTCCAGCTTCCTCACTACTGTACCTCTTTATCCATTCTGTTCTCTTCTATGTATGTCACCTTGTCTCCTTCCACACATTTTGGTATTAGTTTGAAAGGGCTGCTACCTCAGACTTCCAAGTTGAGAATTGCTACCTACCACTGAATGTAAAGGTACAGAGAAGAGCCACCAAAATGGTAAAGGGGATGGAAGGATACCCCTATGAGGAGAGGCTAAAGAGGTTAGAGCTCTTAAACTTAGAAAAGAGACAGCTGAGGGGAGATATGATAGAGGTCTATAAATTAATGAATGGAGTGGAATGGGTAAATGTAGATCAGTAGTTTATGCCATCAAAAAATAGAAAGACTAGGGGACATGCAATGAAGCTTCAATGTAACCCATTTAAGACTAATAAGACTAATAGTTGCTCCTTTGTCCTTCACAGAATCCTATCCCTTTAACTCTGCTCTCAGAATGAATCAAAGTTGATAAATACTCAAGACATAGTATCCAGCTTCTACTCCTCTATACTTTCTTCCTTTTCTCGTTCACGTTCCTTACTGCCTCCTAACTCCATGTGACCTCTCCTGTTTAAGCACAGAAAGGTATCACATAAGTTCCTCCAATGGGGGAACGCCTTCTAAATGCTCTTAGAACACTTCTCTTTCTAAGATCTCTCTAAGGATATTTTCCCAATGCCCTCAGCTGGAAGACACACTTTGTTTCTAAGGTGGATCAGTGGATCCCCTTACATTTAAGGGGACGGTATGTGGAAGGTGACCAAAATTATTCAGAGCCCACGCCAGAAAACATATGAGAAGAGACTTGAAGACCTAAATATGTATATCCTAGGGGAAAGGAGGAACAGGGGAGATATGATACAGATTTTTAAATACTTAAAAGGTATCAATAAACAAACAAACCTTTTTTCAAAGAAGGGGAAGCTGTAAAACATGTTGCTTTTAAGTTTACTGCCTTGCAGCTTCATCAGGAAATACTTTTTCACTGAAAGGGTGGTGGATGTATGGAATGCCCTCCCAATGGAGGTGGTGGTGATGAAATTCAAAATGGCATGGGATAGACACAGTGAGCCCAATTCCATCCCTGACGTCCAGGACCTCTGTGCTCCTGGGCAGAACTTAGAGCACAGAGGGAGTTGCAATTCTGATCCCAGGAGCTATGTCTAGCCCCATGGGATAAGAATTGTGAACAGGCCTGTACGTGCAGGCCGGGACTCTGATTCCTTCCAGCCTGCATGTACAGGCCATGCCCGATAAACTCAGTCAGGGGCTTTTCAATGGAGCCACGGCGCGATCCCTAACACCAACTCACAAAGTTCTTTCCCTGCAGCCTGACCACTGATCAGGGCCAGGGTTGGGCTGTGGGGAATGCTCTCTGCCCCCTGCCGCCCCTTCCCAGCCCCGGGCCTGCCATTCTTCCCGCATTGGGAAATTTATTCCACCTCAGAGGTGGAATAAGTTCCCCGTCCAAGTCGTCGACCCCAGACATACAGAGCCAATATTGGAATCAGCCCTGTATGTCCGGGGCCGATGCCGGCCCACTGCCTGCCCTAACGCTGCCCCCGATCCGCCCTGTCTACCTTCCACATACAAGATGCGGGGAGGGTTGACTGGACTGGGAAAAGGCATGAATGGCGGGGATGGATGTCCTAATGGGACATCCATCCCTGCTATTTGTGCCTCGGAATAACCCCCATTGGATCCCTCGATAGCAGGAGAATGAAATCAAAGCAAACTTAAATTTTATTTAGTTATTTATTTATTAACGTGCACGTACATACTACCTTTCTGAAATCAAAGCGGTTTACAATGAACTTTATAACAGAATTACATTCAACAAAACTTACCTGGAACTTTGCTAACGTGATGCCAGAGAATTAGGTGAACATAACAACTTTAATATAAAGTTTAACAAAGAATTAATAAACTTATTTACTTGTACCTTCATATGTGGGTAAGGATAGTTCTGACCTTATTAACTTGTTCCACAGCTTAAGATTAGCTTTGTAACTATTTACATAAAGGTATTGTCTTTTAATAGAGGGGGGCTGACCTGCAGTGAGCAGCGGGTACAACCCTAAAAACAGGGATAGAGAGGGGAGGGGGGTGATCTGAAAGGAGCTGCAGTTACAACCACTCTAACCGCCTTACTGGTCTTTATCTGCCATCATATACTATGCTACTATGTTACTATATGTATATTAAAAAATATAAAAGCCAACTGGAATGTTTCTAACTTTGTTGATATTTTTATGTATGTTAGTCTTTCCTCTTATTAATGAATGCTAGTCTGTGATTCTATTGTGATCAGATCAAGTGGGAGATAGCCATTTGAGATGACAGGGTATTTTATGTTATTGATGCTTTTTGTTATTTTATTATGCATATTTATTTAACCAGTTTTCTATACTGCCTTGTCCTTCCATCAAAGTAGTTTACATTATGAAATCACTACAAACAAGTACTGGATATATTCCCTTTTCCCTAAAGGGCTCATAATCAATGTGCACCTGAGGTAATGGAGGGTTAAGTGGCTTGCCCAAGGCCACAAGGAGTGCCTATAGGACTAGAAACCCTAGTCCCTCCGGCCTGAGATTGCTGTCCCCAGGTGGGACTTGAACCCCCAAGCCCTCTAGTCTGAGGTACTGTGTCCCTAACCACTAGGCCACTCCTCTAGGTAACTCACATAGAGCTGTAAAGGATAGACAACATATAAATACTTATATGTGAGAAAGTTCATCCTCCTACCTCACCCCAGACTGCTCCACGTACTGGGGATGAGGATTTACTTCAAGAGCAATGATTAAAGGAGTAACGAGGGCAATTCCAACCCCCAATCTTAAGCCTTGGAAGACTTGGCCCCCAGCAGATACTGGGGCAGTGAATGTACCGGCACATCTGTCATTTTGACTGGGCCTTTTTAGTAGCATCTATCTAGCTTCCATTTTTAAAATAAACATTTTTCAAAAATTTTCATCAAGTATCATCTCGAACATGAAGGTCAGCAATGGAGAGCAGGTCGGTTTTATGAATGATCAGTTTTGATTTTTTTTTACTTCACACTTTTTTCCAAATTTTGTCCATTTTTTAACTCATCTGCTCTCTTCTTTCCTCTGAATCTTTCCCTCTGCTAACAAATTAGCTAATTTGCCTCTAGAAGCAGTAAGTACAAAGCCCATTACGTGCCTGAGCATTTCCTGAGCGGCATACTATACTGAAGCCATGGCATAGTTCATTGGAAGATTTTCCTTTCAGCTGAGATTAAAAAATATGAAAACTCTGTGCCGAGCCATAGGTATTCCACCCCAAAGAAACACCAGATGCGGCATAAACTATAGCGCAGAGAGAACCATTTATGAATGTGAATATTTGTTACATTCACTGTACCAGGAGAAAATGAAAACATTTGCACAGTCGTCTAATGAAATGACACAACCCATTGACATCAAAGGTCCCTATAAATCAATGCAGTCAGCTCTGGGAAGCTGACCTTTACCCACTCGTAGACGCACTGCCCAAGATTATGTTTTAATTATACGATTTTGCTATTGATTTAAGTTCTAAAGCCTGATTGACACAAACTGCATTCATATGTGGTTTCTTTGTGAGGTGGATGATCATCTCCAAGATGGTCTCTAGCCGTTGTTTCTCAGTCATTCTTGCATGCCATTTCTTAAAGGGATAAACCTCCTTTAGAAATTCTACAAACCATTTTATGGGCTTGAAAATAAATGTACAGTCTTAGAATCCCTGATACTGAGGCTGTTTGATGATTCGTTTGGTAGTGGTGGGGAGGGCATGCATTGACAAAAAAAAATTAAAATAAATATCATGAACTTTTGTATTAAAAACTGGCATAAATCATTGAGTCCCAATTAAGATATGCTGTCAGTAGATTATGGCGATCTAGCAGGAACTCCACCGGAAATATTACCCCAAGGAAGCCCTTTGATTGGCTGAAACCATTGGACAGGTTGGCAAGTATATATAATAAAACCTGCAATGAATTCTTACTGTCATAAGGCATGACCCCCATGAAGAAAAACATTTTCGGATGTACTATATAAAGACAAGTAATTTGTTTTTAATTTGTTGAAGAATAAAATACAATAATTTAATATCTACAAAAAATATGAATTATGCAACTGCGACATGAGCGATGAAGAATATTAAGTTGATGACAATGTGGTAGCAACTTTGGTTATCATGATGAAATTTGAGCACAATTGTGGCTTTTTTTAGAAAGAAATATTTTTTATATACTGCCTGTTTGTGGAGTAAGAAATTAAATGATGAGGAAAAATGTTTTATAATAATTTGAATTTTAGTGACTATGGCATGCAACTTTGCAAATAATTATGATTTGGTGAGTCCCAATTAAAAACATATGAACAGAGGGACTTCAGTGGTCTATTGCTTTTTCACTCATATTTTAATTTTAAAAAAGCATATCTGAGGAGTTAGTAGCCAACTTTTGTTGATACAGATGAGGAAGAATGGACATTTGTATTCCAATCATAAGACCAAAAAAGAAAAAGAGGAAGAGGAAAGAAAATATGGCTTTGGTCAGACAGAGATAAGGGGGCATAGAGTTTTCGCAGTTTATTTGTCTCTTCCTTTACACAATGATATTGTTTGACTTTGCTGCCCCATATTCAGTTCCCATATAGTTCTGTGCAGTTATTAAATAAACCAGCAGGGATTCAATGTGACTGTATGCGCTCATCCCAGAAATGTTCTGTTCCAACTTAGACCTTTCATATATAGAAAAAAACAACTTATTCTACTGAAATAAATCAAGGAAAGCAAAATAATGAAATAAAATATATTGCTTTTCCAATGTCACCTTTCCGTTTTTGTCTATTGTCACATCCAACAGAGTCACGGAATAGTTCTAAAATGTAATGAGTACTAACAGGAACTGAGAATTCATCGAAAACGTCAAAGGATGAGTAACTGTCTGCAGTGCATCGATACTCTTTCAAGATTCAAGTTACTACTTTAAGGTCAATTTATCAAGTTGAATCATAGTTTGACAACACTTGCCTGAAAGCACTCAAATAAAGTTCTTGCAAGTGGACCTTTAAAATCTCATGGTCCTCTTTATATTTAAACTAGACATCAAACGGCATCCTGGTCATATTCTAACACAGGTTCTACAATCTGATCTGCTTGAGATCTTTCTTTGTAAAATTAATTGAGTCTCTTCACTTTTGAACAATATACTGAGTAGTGAGTGTGCTTTGTTCATCAACTTGGACGTATGGAATTAAATTTGACAACAAAGCTGCATGTGTTACCTTTACATTGGAGTATGTGGTACATTAGCACAGTGAAAGCATATTCCTTGCAACTTGCTCGTTGACCTTTCTTTCAATGTAACAATACATTAGAGATGAGAGCTATCAGAAAAAAGGTTCTCAAAAAAACATATCAATAGGAAAAGGACATGTTACTAACAATGTTGTACTAATTAAGAAAGGGGGTTATTTACTTTTGTGTGATATTCAGTCCAGCAAATAGATCTTTTCTCTAGGGCTGTAAGATAATATGGTGCTGGTATGCAACAGGAAGAACACAATTATTATCTGTCGCCTTTGAAGAGAAAAGGTAAAGACAGTGAGAAATTGCCCACTTCATTGGTATTGCTGCCACTCGAAGTCAGTATGCAAAGAGGGCATCTGGGTGATTAACATAGGCATCGTGTCACTACTTCTCACAGTTTTCTGAACAGTTAGGACTGGAATGATTAACAAGAGGCAGCAGGAGCTGTTCACTGGGTGAATTTGCTGCTTCGGACAGTGAGAAATTACAGCAATTAGTTATTCTAGATTATTAAAGGTTCAACAGGCAAGAAACTCATATTCGAGAAGAAGTAATAATTAAGTGGGACAAGTCCCATTACTTAAAGGGTGTAACACTCAAAATCATGGGCAGTGTGATAGTTATTAACATGGTGGCATCAATAATTATTAACCTGGGTATAGCAACCACCTTTCCAGAATGAAATGAAATCCATGGTGAGGCAGAGATTAAAGAGAGCCCTCCAGCACTGAGGTGAAATCCATAGACAGAGATAAGACTCAACACACAAATTAATCACGCAAAACTCTAGTGTAGGATCTCTCTGCTCCACTATTGCTCCTGATTAGCATCACTGAAGAGTTGAAATTGATTTTCTACAGTCTCCTCCTTATTCTAGACCAGGATGTATAGTATAAAGGACCAGACAAACATTTTTCCCATTCTGTTATGGGATTAAGACATAAATACAATTTATCTTTAATGCTGCGTTATTATACGACCACACTGGAAATCATTATTGGTATCTGATTTGTCTTACTAGTTGGTTGTCACATATTCAAGCTGCTCTTTACAGCTGTGTAGCACCTATGTTGAGTACTGGGGTTTGGTGTTCCAGTTATATAACTTTTGTAATAATTAAAATTATCTTTCACTTATGTGTGGGTGGAAAAGAAAAGTACAACATAGTTGCAAATAGCATGGGATTTTATGCTCTCAAAATCATAAGGACAATTTTCAAAAGCATCTAACCACATTTATAATGATTAATGTGACTATATTGCCCATTTTAAAATCGTCCCCTGACCCCAATGTGGCCTAAAGTATGTGTTACTGTACTGAAAAGCATCAAGGCTGAGGGCAATTTTGGACATGGAAAGATTACGATCCATAGCGAGGTTATTCTGAATTTCACATGGCTACTTTTCCGCAGACACTTTATAGCAGCCTGAAAAAACTTTTGTGCTCTACAGGGAATTGCGGATCTGTGGGAATCTTCAGAGACAATTTCACAATTTTCCCACAATGGTCAATTAATGAAGAACTGGGAACCTCTATGGTTCATCTCTCCAACATTACCAAAAGAAGACCGCGCATAGGCCAAATAACCTCCCATTCAGTCCTGGTGAAAAATTCAAAAATAAAATGTTGATCACTCTTTTTTTTTTTTTTAATGAGCTCAGTTGATTAACGTATAAGAGAGGGCAAACATGCTCAACACAGTTACACTAAGAGGCTAAAGGGTGTTAGCTGACAATGAGTATTCTGGCATATGCTAAATGCACATTGGGATATATGTTGCCAGCTAACGCAGGGCGATGACGGTGCAGGATGATTTCTGTGCTGTCTAACTCATGTTAGAGTCGCGAGTGGGTGGGGTATGGTGTCTGTGCTCTGTGGAGTTAGCATGGGGTTCACATTCAACATCCCTGACAGTTGACGTGGACGTGTTGCACCTAACGTACAATTGCCGTGTCAGGTGCAAAACCATAGTGCTCTTTAGTAAAAGGGCCCCTATTACTACTCCACTTAGGAAGAACGACAAATATTGAGGGCTGAACACAATTTTCCATCTGTTATTTCATACTGGATTTCTGTCAGTCATATAGAAACAGACAAGAAACTGAGTTTTCAGACACAGAACGTGTTCATTTTAATATAAATCATTGTTCCTTTTGCTTTTCTTCACCATTGGAGTCCTGTGTTATTTAAGAGAATCTGCTGGAAAAAACGCTAATTGGACTGTCTCCGTAGCAGAAACACAATTCTCAATTAGACCCTGAAACAGACAGGCTTTGAAAAATGAGGATGTACTGCTGCCAAATCAAGCAACGAATGGAAGCTAATAAAGTCCTACATTTTCTTCATTTATTTGTGAAGATTTATGTACCGCCTTCCCAGCACAAAGCCATCCAAAGGGGTTTACAACCAATATCAAAATAATGAGGGTCATTTTATAACCAGGTACTTAGTTTAAGGCAGCCAAAATGTGTCTATTTTAAAAAGAAAAAGTAGGCATCTCCTTTGCTTTAGCAAATATAATGGGCGTGATTCCAACATCGACATCCTGGCCCTCTGGGTGTTTGGTCGGAACCCGACGCACAGAGTTAACTGGGATTCTGATCCCATGGGGCACGTCTAGCCCCACAGGATCAGAATTGGGACCAGGCCAGTATGTGTAGGCCTGGTCCCAATTCTGTCCAACCTGCATGTACAGGCCTTGCCCAGATAACCCAGTCAGTGCTTTTTCAATGGAGCCGTGGCAACCAGAAGCCATGGTGCCGCAGCTCCATTGAAAAGCTGTGATCATCGGCCGCTGGCTCATAAAGTGCATTCCTCACAGTCCGACCCCTGATCTGACCTCCCAAGGCCAGGGTCAGGCTGCAGGGAATGTCCTCTGAGCCCCAGGCCTGCTGTTCCCTGCTGACTAGGGAAACTTATTCCACCTCCGAGATAGAATATGTTCCCCGTTCAAGCCGCCAGCCCCAGACATTGGAATCAGCCCTATACATCCAGGGCTGATGACCACCCACTGCCCATCCTAATATCGCCCCGATCTGTCCCTTTCCCACCCCCATCTAGCTTCGCCGTACAAGGGGCGGGGAAGGCAGTCGGGGTCGGGAAGGTGCCCAAATAGCAGGGATGGACATCCCAACTATATTTTTGAGTTAATTTTAGTCTTTTTTTTTCTCTTTTTTAGCTTTTTACCTCTTTGCAGCATGTTTACTAAGCAGCACAAATGGTTGGCATGTGCTATTTGTAATTAAAATAACATGGGACCTGGTTACAAATAGCACGTGTGAACCATTAGCCCAGCTTAGTAAAGAAGCCACTTTGTATATCTGTGTCTTCTTGCTTGCTCATGCTCCACCCACCACAGTCAGTAATGCCTCAGGTGACAACTCGTTGAGGTTTTTATTTGGTGGACTCAGCAGCATGCAACAGCCACTGGTACATGCCGAAGGAGTGCACCTAAGGAGCATGCATGATAATAGGTAATTTCAACATCCAGGCATCATGCATAATAGGTAATTGACAAACCTATCAATTACCTACCTAACCTATCATGCATGAGGAGTTATCTAAGGTAGGACTGGGTTTTAGATTATTTTGATAGGTTTGTCGATGATGAATAAGGTTGGTTTTAAATAGTTTGGTGATGGTATGTATTTTTTATATTTTTAGTGTTGAAATATTCCACTGAAGAAGCAAGATTGGAGGAGGGGGGCTACCGCGGGTGAACCAAATGGCGAGAGTTTTCGTTAGGTTGAGATGTAGACAGTGGGAAGTGAGCCAGTCAGCGACTGCAGAGAGGCAGGCATTGAGAGTGGTGAGATCGGGATGGAGTGAGCGCTGTATGTAGGGCGTTGGGATTTTGAAAAGACCATTGTTTCAGTTTGAAAACTGGCCAGATAAGTGCATTTTTACTGTGGTTCTTTTCTACACTTGATTCAGTTAAAGATTTTTGTGGTTAAGGTCGTTGATGTGATCTGGGCTGGGTTATGTTAAGGTGACGGTGATTTGTTATCACGAAAGACACTGGCCCGAAAAATACTGAGACCTTCTCCACATAATGTGTGATTGATGCCTGGATGTTGAAATTACCTATTATAGAGAGTACTATTTTTGTTATATTTGAGTGTATTTTTGTATACTTTGGATTTTAACACTCTAATATTGACCAGAGTTTACTTTTCTATTTGCAACAGTTAGACAAATAAAACAATTTAGCAACGTTCTATGTATGGGCAGGGCCGGATTTACCTTGAGTGAGGCCCTACGCCAACAAAAATTGTGGGCCCCCAGAAAAGATAAAAATGAGCACGCCGGATCAGCTGCGCGCTGTTGGCCCTGACGTCATAATTAAACTGGGAATCCCAAAAGCCAAACTTGGAATGTACAACACTGTAGAAATAAAACTATACATTAATTTGCTCTTGTACTAAACAAAGTGCAGACGTTAATGATGCACATTTACCAGAGCTGACATATTCCAATTAATAAATTCAAAATAAAGAGATATTTTTCTACCTTTTGTGCATTTTTTTCAGCTGCAATTGCTCCAGCCACTTTCTTCTGGTTTCTTCGTGTCAGCTCAACTCCCTTCTTAACCCCCCCCCCCCCCAGCCCATTTCCAGTCCCAGCCCCCCCCCCCCATCGGCTCAAGTAAACTTTAATAAAAAACAAAATAAAACGCTGGCCGCTGCCGCCGCGGCAGCATGGACTGTCCCGCGGGGCCCCCTCTGCCCGGCTGAGCCCCTCCGTGCCGGCTTTGAGAGGCGCGAAGGGAGAGTGTCTCCCTCGCGTCTCTGTTAAGCCCGCAGGCTTAACAGAGACGCGAGCCTGCGGGCTTAACAGAGACGCGAGGGAGACACTCTCCCTTCGCGCCTCTCAAAGCCGGCACGGAGGGGCTCAGCCGGGCAGAGGGGGCCCCGCGGGACAGTCCATGCTGCCGCAGCAGCAGAGGGGGCCCCGCGGGACAGTCCATGCTGCCGCAGCAGCAGAGGGGGCCCCGCGGGACAGTCCATGCTGCCGCAGCAGCAGAGGGGGCCCCGCGGGACAGTCCATGCTGCCGCAGCAGCAGAGGGGGCCCCGCGGGACAGTCCATGCTGCCGCGGCAGCAGCCAGCGGTTTTTTTTTTTTAATTTAATTTTAAAAAAGCTAACAATTTGTTCAATTTTTGTGGGCCCTTGCCAGCTGTGGGCCCTACGCCACGGTGTAGTTGGCGTATAGGTAAATGCGGCCCTGTGTTTGGGTGCTCTCTTGAACTCTTTTAACACTTATAATGCGGTGCAACTCATAAAGGTAGGTCTGCTTAGCACCCCGCTCCATTAAAACCAATTGCCTCTTGGTATTTGATTTTGTTAGCACATCTCAAGTTGAGTTATTGACAATTACAGAAGCGCAGTTGAAAGAAGGTATTTCATTCAATCTTATCTGGCCAACTTCTAGATTTTTGCTAATTATCATCCCTCCCACCCTTTCAGGTTACCTGGACTGAATTGGGGACTGAATTGCAACTCTTAAATGTGTACTGAATAAAAACAGTCATCAGCTATATGGTTCTCCAAAGATAAGTCTGTTTGCAAATACTTACTACACATTGCATGTATTCTCATCCAAATAAGAGCAGCATTGTTACGCTTGGTATTGTCTTAGACAAAGAATTATCATTTACCTCACACATCGCTTCCTTAGCACAGAAGTCCTCTTTTTTTTTTAAGAATGATTAGATCTATTAAGTCATATATGGACCCCAGATCTTTTAAAGACTGTAATCCATGTGGGGGAGTTCCTCCACGACTTCGAGCTGGTTGCCATTGCAGGGAAATGCCCTCTTCCCCCCGGGTTCGGAGTCGGCTCCCTTTGGTCGGTGGGCGCAGGCCGGCATACGATTGCTGGGGCATGTAGTCGAACTAGATGGGCGATGCAAAACTTTGGAGGCCCTATGCCATGAGTATGACCTGAGCCCTCGGACCTCTTCATTCCCCTATTGGCAGCTACTCCACTATGTGCGCTCCATGGAGAGACGGGACTTGCAAAGTGACCGCTCTTTACGGATCTTAGAGTTCTTCGCCTTGGGAACCGGGGACATACCAACTATTACCTACTTTAAAAAAGCATTGGAGCCCTATCTGACGCCGGTAGACTATTCGGCGGAGGAGGCCTCCTGGGCGCGCGAATTGGGCTGTGAGGTGACCCCGGGCTCCATAAGAGCGGCGTTGTGCAGAGTGGCTAGTTTAGTGGAGGGAGCCCGTTGGCGGGAAATCCAGTTCAAGAGTATCGTCCGAGCTCACTTTTCTCCGAGGAGGGCGTTGCGGAGTCACCTTACGGACAACGGGGGGTGCCCGAAATGTACCTGCCCATTAGCGGATCTCGGTCATATGTGGTGGGGTTGTTCGCATATTCACCGCTATTGGCTGAAAATAGCAACTTTTTTGGGCGATATATTGCAACAACAGGTTCGTTGGACGGGGCGGCTCATAGCGCTGGATCAGCTGGGACCACTCCACCCGAAGGGTAGATGGCAGCAATTGTTGATAAGGAAGGCATGTCTGGTGGGGAAAGGCCCTGTGCTCAGGCGGTGGCGGGAGCCTGTAGCCCCCTCTTTTTGGGAATGGCGGAATGAATTTCACCATTTCATGCTTTTGGAGAAGAGGTGTGCACAGCGTCACCCCCGCAGTTGGGCCTCTTTTCTTCTGGTATGGACACCCTTTATCCAGACCTTGGGGCCCAAAGTTCGTAGTGAGATTCTATGCCTGCGGTAACCATTGGGGAGCTTAATCTCATAGAGGGGAGCAACCCCGACGGCCTCGTAGATCCCGGGAGGGGGTGGGTGGGAGGGGGGGAGTGGGGGGGGGAAGGGGGGGGTAGGTGGATGGGGGGGGGGGGAAAATTTTTGGGTTTGTACTGTGACCACACCCTTGGGCGGAGGATAAGAAACCACCCTGCCCAGGGTATGCAGGCATTTCATCTGGATTGTATATTGTAAAAACCTGAAGCAATTCTGCAATTGTCATTGCTGCTGTAATGTTTTCAGTGCTTCCAATAAATATTTTTGAAAAAAAAAAAAAAAAAAAGACTGTAATCCACACTTGATTACTGTAATTCACTGTTAGCTGGACTCCCTCAATATTCTATAAAATGGCTTCAATTTATGCAAAACACTGCAGTGAAGTCGATATTCCATGCCAAGCATATAGATCATGTCATACCACTATTGAATGAATATCTCTGGTTGCCAATATACATAGAAACGTAAAAAAATGATGTCAGATAAAGACCTACAGCCTATCCAGTTTGCCCATTCACGAGAACTATTAAGTTCTACAATCCTTTCCTTTCCTTTCGAGATCCTCTGTATTTGTCCCACGCATTCTTGAATTCAGATGCATTTCTCATCTCCACCACCTCCAGTGGGAGGTGTTCCATGCATCCACCATTCTTTCAATAAAAAAATATTTCCTCAGATCTTTGATGATCTTTGCAGTTTTCCGGGTCATACTGCATCTTTATAACTGGAACTGCAAAGATCATCACACTAGTTGTGGAAGCCCAAGAGGACATTTAAAGAAACACTAGAGGGAGTGCATCTTTAAACTCACCAGAGGACCTTCTGATCTATGGGAAAAGAGAGATCTCCAGTCTTTCTCCAATGGACTTTCCTGCCAAAATTCAAATTCAAAGTTCCATCTCAATCCCACCAATCCACTTTGAGGACTACTATATAAAAGAACAGACACCCACTGCTTAGCCACTTTGCCCTGAAGAAAGCCACAGTATGGTGGCTGAAACATCAGTTCCAGTCATGAAGATGCATCATGACCTGAAAATCTACAAAGATCTTCTTACAATTGCGTTCTGTATCGTTTGTAACTTCCTTATGGCTTTACCTAGTAGGCCAACATAAAGACTGTTGCGATAATTCATTATATTGAGGACTGAGGCTTACATTACTGACTCACCTGCTATTGTAACAACACTGTTGGAGCACACCAAAGGAGCATGCTCTTTGTGCGCTCCTCCTTGCATAATGACATATACACAGGAAGCGTTTTCCTTCCTTGTTGGTTTGCTGTTTTCATCGTTAAGACCTGTTGGCTTTCAGTTACTTCCAGCTTCTTATATACTGATGGCAACTTGTGTCCTACATATCATCTATTTGGTATCTTTGATTCATCTTGTAGTTTAGACAACCAGTAGTTTCCCTTCTTGATGATCCATATCCCTTGCTGTTACTTGCAGAATATTTATTTATTTATTTGCAGTCTCCTTTATACCACGCTATTCGACATCAGTGCGGTTTACAATGAACATAAGAGTTGCACATCTCAATTTCGTGATTTGTGCTTACAGTGAAACAGGTATAATAACTTGGGTATACATTAAACAGGAAAATTAAACTTGGGTATGCATTAAGCAGGTATAACAGGTAAAATGGGGTATAAATAACCAGTCCCTTAACAAGGAGACACGATGAATAAATACAGTCTACTTTATGCAACAATATAATGAGTTATGCGGCACTGCATAAGTTTCTCATGGTGGTTGGAGGAGAAGGTGTGATTGCGAGTGATCAGTCTGGGAATGTGACGTGCATGAGTTTGAGGTGCTGCATTGAGATGTGAGAGTGGGTGGGTGTGGGGGGAAGACTGCAACATCGTAGTGATGAAGAAAGAGGTGACGTTTCAGTGCCTTCCTAAATTGGGAGAGTTCACTGATGGTTCTGATAGTTGCTGGTAGTGCGTTCCAGCAGGATGGAGCAAAGAATGAGAAGGCTCTGGATCTAGTGAATTGAGAACACTTCGTGCTTGCCTTAGGTAATATGAGAGTATTTGCGGCATTTGATCTCCTTGCTCGATTGGGAGGTGTGATTGAAATTAGGTCAGTAATGGCAGTAGCAGGGTATTTATTGATGGCTTTATGGGTCATAATTAGGATCTTGAATGAGATCCTGGCTTGTATGGGTAGCCAGTGCAATTGTTTTAGTATTGGGGTAAGATGAGAACTTCTTGAGGCTCCATGAAGGATTCTTGCAGCTGAATTCATTGCAAGTTGTAAGGGGTTAGTCGTGCACTTAGGTAGACCATACAAGATCACATTGGCATAGACAAAGTGAGGCATTATTAGGGCCTGAAAGACAGTTCGGAAGTCATCAGGCTCTAACAGTTGACGCAGATTGCGGAGGGTCCGGATTTTATGGTAGACCGACTTTGTTATGTTTTTGATATGAGCCTTCATATTAAGTTGCTGATCAAGTGTTACACCTAGGTATCTTACTGTAGTCTTGCATATGATCTCTGCGTCGCGAACCTTGATAGACAGGGGTGGAGTAAAAGCTGGATTCCTGGTGACGAAGAGGGCTTCTGTCTTTTTGAAATTTAACTTAAGCATTTGTGAATTTAGCCAGTCTGTGACAGCGTCAAAGCACCTGATAAGTGGGGATAGATCAAGATGTTCTGTCGAAATTGGCATGTACATCAAGACGTCGTCAGCACAGACCAGGCAGTTGATATTAAATGATTGGATGAGATCACAAATGGGTTGCATATAGACATTGAATAGCAAGGCGGATAGAGATGAGCCCTGTGGAACACCTTTAGTTTGGGGGAAGGAATCGGAGTTGGAGGGGCCAGAACGGACATGTTGCCAGCGATCAGTGAGGTATGAAGCGCACCATGACAAAGCTGAAGCATGAACTCCCTTCTCTCGGAGGCGTAGCAGGAGAACTTCGTGGTCTACGGTGTCGAATGCAGCGGCAATGTCCATGAAGATTAGTGCAAAGCCTTGTCTGATGTTATCGAGACCTAAGGTTATGGTGTTGAATAAGGTTGTGAGTAATGTTTCAACACCATGTGCTTCGCGAAATCCATGCTGGCAGGGATGCAGGGGTGCATTAGTATCTATGTGATCTTGTAATTTGCGTTGGGTAATCTTTTCAATGATTTTCGATAGGAGAGGTATGCTGGAGATAGGCCTGTAGGATTCCATCATCGAAGGATCCAACTTACTGTTTTTTAGGAGTGGTCTGATAGCCATCTGTTTCAGGCTTTGAGGGAATGTTCCAGTAGAGAACGATACATCAATCAATTTGGATAGGAATGGGCTGAGCTTGGCACGCAGGGCCTTTATCCAGGGAGCTGGACACGGATTGGAGGGTGCTGTTGTAGTGTTTATGTTTAGGATAGTGTCTTGAATGACTCTGTCAGATGGAGTAGAAAATGATGTGATAGTGTGTTGGGACCAGGGCCGGCCCGTCCATTGAGCAAGAATGTTTTTTGCACAGGGCCCTGCGTTTCAGGGGGCCCCGCGCAAAAAACATCTTGCATCCCATTAAAGTTTTTAAAAAATCATAAACCGGCTACGGCTGCCGCTGCCGCCGTGGCAGCGGCAGAATGGAGAATCCCGCGGGGCCCATTTACAGTCCTTACCACCCCCCCCCCAATCAGCCCAACTAAGTTTAAAAAAAAAAAAACCCAGAAACCGGCTGCTGCTGCCGCTGCCGCCGTGGCAGCGGCAGAATGGAGAATCCCGCGGGGCCCCCCTGTCCGGCAGTCTTCTCTGTGGCCTCCGTCGGCTGTCAGAGCTGCGCGAAGAGAGAGAGCTTCTCCTCTCGCAGCTCTGTTAATCACGCCGCGGGGCTGATGGGATTTCCCATCAGCCCAGTGGCGGCGGGATTAACAGAGCCGCGAGAAAGGGAAACTCTCCCTTCGCGCGTCTCTGAAAAGCCCGCGCTGAGGCCGCATCAAAGACTGCTGGACAGGGGGGCCCCGCGGGATTCTCCATTCTGCCGCTGCCACGGCGGCAGCGGCAGCAGCAGCCGGTTTCTGGGTCTTTTTTTTTTTAAACTTAGCTGGGCTGGGGGGGGGGGTAAGGACTGTAAATGGGCTGATGGGGGGGGAGGGAGGGAGGGAGGGGGTAAGGACTGTAAATGGGCTAATGGGGAGGGAGGGAGGGGGGGTAAGGACTGTAAATGGGCTGATGGGGAGGGAGGGAGGGGGTAAGGACTGTAAATGGGCTGATGGGGAGGGAGGGAGGGGGGATATGGACTGTAAATGGGCTGATGGGGGGGTAAGGACTGTAAATGGGCTGATGGGGAGAGGGGGAGGGGGAGGGGGGGTAAGGACTGTAAATGGGCTGATGGGGAGGGGGGAGGGGGGTAAGGACTGTAAATGGGCTGATGGGGAGGGAGGGGGGTAAGGACTGTAAATGGGCTGATGGGAGGGGGGTAAGGACTGTAAATGGGCTGAGGGGGGAGGACTGTAAATGGGCTGATGGGGAGGGGGGTAAGGACTGTAAATAGGGAGGGAGGGAGGGGGGTAAGGACTGTAAATGGACTGATGGGGGGGGGTTAGGACTGGTAATGGGCTATAGGCGGTTCGGACTGGAAGTGGACTGATGGGGGGGTTAAGACTGGGAATGGGCTATGGGGGGTTAGGACAGGTAATAGACTATGGAGGGGCTAAGACTGGAAATGGGCTGATGGGGGAAGTTATGACAGGTAATGGGCTATGGGGGGCTACGACTACAAGTGGGCTGATGGGGGGATTAGGACTGGAAATGGGCTATGGGGGGGTTAGGACAGGTAATGGGCTGATGGGGGGGTTACAACAGGTAATGGGCTATGGGGGGGCTAAGACTACAAGTAGGCTGATAGGGGGTTAGGACTGGTAATGGGCTGTGGGGGGCGTTAGGACTGGTAATGGGCTGGGGGGGTTAGGACTGGTACTGGGCTATGGGGGGGCTAAGACTACAAGTGGGCTGATGGGTTAGGACTGGTAATGGGTTGATGGGGGGGTAAGACTGAAAATGGGCTGATGGGAGGGTAAGGACTGGAAGTGGGCTGATGGGGGGGTTAGGACTGGTAATGGGCTATAGGGGGTTCGGACTGGAAGTGGGCTGATGGGGGGTTAGGACTGGTAATGGGCTATAGGGGGTTCGGACTGGAAGTGGGCTGATGGGGGAGCTAGGACTGGTAATGGGATGGGGGGTTGCTAGGACTGGAAATGGGCTGAGTGGAAGGGGGGCTTGAACGGCAAATAGCTGATGGGGACAGGGGCTTGGAATGGAAATGGGCTGAGTGGAAAGGGGGCTTGAACTGCAAATAGCTGATGGGGAGGGGGGCTTGGAATGGAAATGGGCTGTGAGGAGAGGGAGCTAGGACTGGAAATGGGCTGAGTGGGGGGGGGGGGGGCTAGGACAGGAAATGGGCTGATGGAGGGGCCAGGATAGGACTGGAAATGGGCTGTTGGGGGTGCTAAGGTTGGAAATGGGCTGTGGTGGGGGCTTGAATTGAAATGGACTCATGGAGGGGCTAGAACTGGAAGTAGGCTCATGGGGGGCTTGGATTGGAAATGGGCTGAGTGGAGGGGAGCTAGGATTTGACATGGGCTGATGGTGGGGCTAGGAAAGGAATAGAAATGAGCTGATGGGGGGCTGGGATTGGAAATGAGCTGATGGAGGAACTGATAGGACTGGAAATGGGCTGATGAGGGGCTGGGATTGGAAATGAACTGATGGATGGACTCGGATAGGACTGGAAATGGATGGGGGAGCTAGGACTGGAAATGGGCTGATGGTGGGGCTAGGATAGGATTGGAAATGGGCTGATGGGGGACTAGGACTGGAAATGGGCTAATGCAGGGACAAGAAGGGAGCAGATGCTGGGTGGGGCTGGAACTAGAAAGGAGCTGATGTTGGGGGAGGATTAAAATGGGATGGAGCTGGGAGAGTGAAATGGAGAGGGAAAAATATTTTGCGTGGGAGGGAAGACAAATCTACAATTGGCCGGATATTGGGAGAATAAGTGGGGATTGAGGATGGAGGGATAAAATTTGAGTGGATGAAATAGGAATGAGGAAAGAGCAAAAGGAGAAAGATTAGCATGTTAAAGCAGATGTAGAGAGAGAATGGAAAAAAAAAAACAAGACAGAAGAAAGGACAAATGGACAGCAGATGGAGAGTTAGCAGAAGACACGAAGAAACCAGAAGAAAGTGGCTGGAACAATTGCAACTGAAAAAAAATGCACAAAAGGTAGAAAAATATCTCTTTATTTTGAATTTATTAACTGGAATATGTCAGCTCTGGGAAATGTGCATCATTAATTTTTGCGCTTTGTTTAGTACAAGAGGAAATTAATTTATAGTTTTATTTCTACAGTGTTGTTGTATATTCCAAGTTTGGCTTTTGGGGTTCCCAGTTTAATTATGGTCTTCCTGTTTCTAAATTGTGATTCCTTGTTTGGTGATGGTCTATGTTCTGCATGTGTAACTGAGCTGAGGTATTCTGTTTATGCAATTCCTATTTGACATTGCCACTTGTTCTTTCCCCAGTAGGTCATGTATTATTGTTCTCTGAAATGTATTGGTTTAATATTTGCAGTGTTGCCTTTTGATAGTTAGGGTATGGTGCTTTGTGAGTCCTGGTAGTGCTGTTAGGATACGGCGGGTTTGCTATGGGTTCTAAATGGGCAGTGTTTGTAGTAGTTCCTAATGTGCCTGGCGGTTGGTACTGGATTATAGTAATGTAGAAACCTTTTAGTCTTTCTTTATCCATATACTCATTAAGAGGCATGTTTACTAAAAGTTAGTGTATGGTAACATTATGCAAATATTTATGCAAATGAGGCACCTTATGCAAATGAGGCCCCGCACCGAGTCTCCGCACATGGCCCCGCACCCCCCTTGGGCCGCCCCTGGTTGGGACCCACTCAAGAAATGACCAAGAGGAGGTTGTGGGATGGAGAAAGGTAGGCTGGCTGGTATGGGGGGCTTAGCAGGTTGGGCAAGCTGATTACTTTTCTTACGCAAGTAATAAGCATATTCTTGTGAGTCTGGGTAGGGTAAGTTCTCTTGAGATGGCTCCTTTGCTAGAGATTTCACAATTTGGAAAAGCTCGTGGGGTTTGTTCAAGGAGCGTTGTAGTCTTTTTGCATGATATTGTTTCATACTTGATGCTACAGATAACCGATGTTTTCCTAATTGTGCTGTGAATGCCTCATGGCTCTCAGCTGTTCTTGATCGTTGCCAGCGTCTCTCAAGTCGTCTGAGTTGAAGGAGCGAATTACGTAGTTCTTGGGAGTACCATGGGGCATTCTTTTTCTTATGTGGTGCTTTGTTTGTGGTAGGTGAGTGGATCACGGCATCTAGGCTTGAGTTCCAAATGGCGACCATGTCATCGAGGCTTTGAAGAGGAGGGTCAAATAGATTCTGTGGCCTCTTTAGAATATCTTCTCTGTTAAAAGGGTGGAAGTGCTTTAAATGTTCTGATATGGGTTTATCTTCAGGTATGGATTTGGAGGAGTTGGTGCAAATTGGAATCTGGAATCTTATCAGGAAGTGATCCGACCAGGGAACCGCACTTACGTTTAGGTGAGACTGGTGAAAATGTGTGAGGGCTGTTTGTGGTGCAAAGATAAGATCAAGTGAGTTGCCTTTTATATGGGTAGGGGTATCAACAAGTTGAACATAGCCTAGATCACTGAGAGCATCAATAAAGGCATTGGTGTGGCTGTCCTGAATGACTGGGAGGTTGAGGTCACCTAATATCCAGTTTAGAGATATGATATGATATGATAGTCTTTGTATTTTCACCTGGGTTGTAGTCAGGTAAGGTATGTATTCCCTAGGGGATCTCCTGATAACATTACCATATCTCGTTATATCCAGTTCCCCCACAGACATGTGTAGCTTTGAAAGGGAGACGGGAGAAACATGCCATTTGTCACACTGCAAGTCTATACTTTTCAACTTGTTTTTAATGTTCTAGATTTACTTTTTCTCCAAGTATCTGTTGGTCAAAGCAATCAAATATGGAATTTGTTTCAATTCCTATAATATTAGGCACGCCAGATACTTCAAAATACATCAGTCTGTTTATTTTAGTGGCCATAAGTGGCTACCTCCTGCTGAGCTGCTCTTCTGGAATTTTGGTCCTAGATAGCACACTTTTAATTGCTTATTACAAAGATATCTTTTTCTTGGTGTCATATGGTTTTGTAACACTGGGATTATTTTGAATTGCAAAAATACTGATTTTTAATGTGTTTATTTTAGAAATGAGATAGCAGCACAGAATGAGTAAGCTTCTATAGTACTGGTGCTAGAAGCTCTGCTGGACAGCTTTTCTCATGCATAAATATTCAATTACAAACCAGCAAGACATATTATTTTAACCTCAGAGATTCTGACACCAGGATGAATATTATTCTTCAGCTAAAAGTAATGACATGTGAAAATGCAAGCAGTCGGGAGTCTCACACAGTTTTTAACAGGCAGAAGACTATGCCGCACCCATGGAGCCAAGTAAGCCATGATGGCACCAATGAATCCATGGCAATGCCTTGAGGAGCACGCTTGACCTTGAAGGTCATTCCATAACTGAGTACACATATAAATAGTAGCTGCATATTTTTCTCTGTGTAGGTACTTGTGAATTTTCAAATTGAAAATATGTGCATGCCTCCATTTTAAAAAATTTCTCCAGGAAATTTGTGCGTTCAAATTTACACCTTGCTTTTGTCAGCACTGAAATGTAGCAGTTAGGACATTTTGACATGCCTCTCCCCTCTTCTCTACTCACCCAGACCCAGACAGCCACAGAGTCATCACATACATGCACAGAGGCATGCTCTGGATGCGTACCCCACCATGCATTCACTATTGTCCCCACCATCTCCAATGCTGCCACATTCTGTTCCTCTGGGCTGGCTCTTACGGGCCGATGAAGAAAGACTATTAATAGCGCCCTTTGCATGCAGATAATGCAACATATATGCACAAGTACTGCTCTGCCAAATGTGGAAAAGAGACTGATGCACATTTAAACAGTGAAAAACAAATACGTGCACATAGCAATGCCAAGCGTATTTAAATAATATGCAAATGAGTCACACGTATTAAACTGGAATGCTAATGAGGTGTATGCCCAGTGCAGAGAAACATGCTCTTCAATGCAGAAAGCAATCTAATGCCAAAAAAACAACTGTGCCAAACTACAGCGCACTTGGCATGCAAATTACTGCATAAGTAATTGCACCCGATGTAAAAAATTGCGCTGAAACTTAGCGCAGTTTTTACACTCTTTTAACGCTGGATCTTCATGCCAGCTTCAGGCAGGTGTAAAGATGCAGCTGGGAGCGAAAGTATCATCTGAAGTGAAGTTTGACACTTCACCTCAGATGATCCAGGCATCGGGGAAAGCCCTTGATGCCATCAGAATACAAGCAGGGGGCTGGGGTCCCCCCTGATACTGACCCCCAACAGAAATCAAATCCCCGGTGGCCCAGTGGCACCAATCCTCCCACCCAGTCACCCACCTGCTATAAAATTCCCTGGTGGCCCAGCAGCCCCGATCCCACCCACCCAATAACAAAAATCCATGGTGGCCCCCAAACCCCCCCTCCCCTTTCCTGGTATCTATAATCTGGAGTGGGAGCATTGCCCATACGCTTCTGCTCCTATGCCGCCATCCTAAAAGATGGAAGCGCCTAGCATGGGACCAGGCACTGCCATTTTTCAAGATGGTATTTCGGGACAGGAGCATGTGGGCAATGCTCCCACCCCAAATTAGGGTTCGGGGACCACTGGGCCACCAGGGTTTTTTGTTATTAGGTGGGTGGGATCAGGGCCACTGGGCCACCAGAGATTCTTTTTTATTAGGTAGGTGCGGAGATCAGGGCTGCTGGGGCACCAGGGGAATTTTTTATCAGGCGGGCGGGCAGGTTAGGGATCAGGGCAACTGGATCACTGGGGGGGCTTTGTTTCTGCCAGGAGTCAGCGTCTAGGGGAGAACATCAGACCCCCTACAGTATCCTAATGGCATTGAGGGCTTTCCCTGATGCCTAAGTCAACTGAGGTGAAGTGTCAAACAGTGTTGACCCTGTTTCTCCGGGACAGCATGCCATACTTGTGCTAACTTCTGTGCGCATATGTTTGGCTTGGTCTCTCAGTTTAACGCTGACGTTTTGCACATTGAGTAATTTGAATATTGCATTCTAGTGCAAAGAGCCAGCGTTAAAATCATTCTATGAAACCCTGCGCTAGAGCTTCAAGCACTGGGCTGTAGCGCAGGGTTTCTGCATCGGCCTGTTAGTGATTCAGTGATTTCCCTTTCTTTGTTGCAAATTCTACTGTGAGACCCAGCAGCTGAACCAGATAGCTTTCTTAATGGTTGCTGTCTGCAGTGATACCTAGTGACAGAATAATGTAATTTGCTATTGGTTGCTATATTGTTTTTTTTTGGGGGGGGGGGGTGAATTCAACTTGCGCCTTTCTCGGGCTTCAAGGCAAATTACATTCAGGTACTGCCACCTAGTGGAGAAGCATGGCAATGGCAATACCTGTTGCTGTGGGTCACAACCTGTAGCTAAAGTCAAAAATCTATCCTTTGAAATCTGTTGCCAGTGACATCTAAGGGATTGATATATAATTAGACTTGGTTTCATTTTATTATTTTTTCCAAACCAACAGAATATTTGGGTACCACTCCATTCAAACTGCCCTTCCCCTATCCACTGCAGGTCAGAGACACTTACAGAGGCAACGTAGATATACACACCTGCAAGCTTCATATACTTTCCTCCCTTGTTTTAAACACGAATATGTGCATATTCATTATAAATGCATGACTATACGTACATGTAAAGGCACATTTTAGAAAAAACGCAGAATTCAGAATTGAGATGTGGAGGCCACCATGTTTTTAATTCTGATGGTTTTTCAGAAAGGCTCTGTTAACCTGTCCCAGACTCCAAAAGATAGGGATAAATGGGGCTGTCCTCCAATGATCATACCTGGTAGATCGAACCCAAAAGGTCAAAATTGAACAATACACATCAAAACCATACGAACAAGAACAAGGCCTACCACAAGGCTCTGCCCTTTCAGCTCTACTTATTAACATATACTTCCAGCCAATCTGCACCATCTTTAAAAAATTCTAAGTAGGTTACTACATATATGCGGATGATATAATGCTATATCTCCCATTAACATCGCTAACCCCATCCCTCCCCAAATTACCGTCTATCTCAGGAAAGCATCAAAGTGGCTCAATCGGAGGTAATGTATATAACCAGGAACCAAAACTTCGCACCACCCCCAAAACTCAGCTTTAACGAGACTGATCTCCCATTAAAAAATGAAGCAAAATATCTTGGGGGTCACTTTAGATCAGTCCCTCAGTATGGCCACGCATATAAAACTCACTACAAAGAAAACCTATTACAAACTCAGAATGATACAACAGCTAAGACCATTACTCCCAAACCACAACTTCAGATCAATCCTCCAGGCACTAATCACTCCACATTTTGACTTCTGCAACAGCATCCTACAACGCCTACCTAAACAAATCCTAAACCAACTCCAGATGGCCCAGCATGTTACAGCTCGTATAGCCTGGAAGGCCCACATAACAGAACACATCACACCCGTTCTATATAAACTACACTGGCTCCCAGTCCAAATTTGTATAAATTACAGAACACTAATGACAGCATTTAAACTCTTTCAGTCTTATTCTGTCCCAGACGTGGATCCCCTCTGTATGTCTGGTCAGAGATGGACTACAGAGGGGATTGCGATTCTAATCCCGCGAGGCACTTCTAGCCCCTCGGGATCAGAATCGCAAACAGTCCTGAACATGCAGGCCAAGATTGTAATTCAGTATGGCCTGCATGTACAGGACCTTTCTGGCTAACTCAGTCAAGGCTCTTCAATAGAGCCACGGCACCATGGCGTCATGTTGCCATGGCACCGCGGCTCCAATGAATTTATTTATTTATTTAGAAAACATTTGTATACCGCTGCTTCCTACGATCAACAGTGGTTTACTTTACAGAATCGTAATGTATCGTACAATACAATAATTTTTAGGATACAGAATTCGATTGGGCGATGATTTGAATCACACAGGAAGTAGCAATTTAGTACATTATACATTGAATTGAGGCTTTCAAATTTAAATATACATTTGATTGAGTTGTGTGGGTGGGGCGTAGAATATACATATATACAAGTTTAAAAGATTACATCAGGTATTTCAAGTGCCGTTGTGGCAGTCAGAGCCAACTAGTTGTGGCAAGGCGTCTTACTTAGGTCAGGTTGTAGTGAGTCTGAAATAAATGTGTTTTGAGTTTCTTTCTGAATTCATTCAGAGTATTGGTCAGTCGCAGCTCGTGTGGGAGTTGGTTCCAGTGTGTTGGTGCGGTATATGTGAATGCCCTATTGCTTGTTTCTGCTTTGACTGTCCTTATGCTGGTCGGAACACAGAGAGCGTTGAGATTTATGGTTCTTCTGTTCCTGTTGTGTGGTTGGATAGTGATTAGTTTATTGAGGTAGGAGGGTGCAATGTTGTGAATGAGCTTATAAGTTGTTGTGAGAAGTTTGAAGATGATGCGAGCGGTCACCGGGAGCCAATGCAGTTCCATTAGCACTGGGGTTATGTGCTCTGTGACACTTTTTTCCATGATGACTCTTGCTGCCACATTTTGAGCCATTTGCAGGATATTTAGGGTGTTCTTCGGCAGGCCTTGAAGAATGGCGTTGCAGTAATCTAGGTGAGGAATGATGAGGGCTTGTGCCACAGTCCTGAAGTCAGATTTCTCGAGGATGTTGAGAAGCGGTTGAAGAACTTTTAATTTGTAAAAAATGGCTCGGTTAACTGTTCTGAGGTGTTTATCCATTTTGAGGTTGCTGTCTAGTAGGACCCCTAGGTATTTTATTGCAGGTTTCGTATGATATATGTTTTTGTTAAGGGTGACAGTGGCAGGTGGGGTGAAATTGGTTTTCTTAGAGATAAACATGACCTCTGTTTTCTTGTGGTTTATTGCCATGTTGTTTTGTTGAAGCCATGTTTGGAGCATGTCAAGGCATTCTTCTAGTGGGGTGAAATTTAGTTGAGTTATGTCGAGTTGCGTATACAGCATCACATTGTCGGCATAGATGTGGTAATTGATGTTGCACTTTCAAAATATTTCGCAGACCAGTTTTATATACAGATTGAATAGGAGCGATGATAAGGCGGACCCTTGAGGAATCCCCTGGGTTTGGGGGAATGCATCGGCTTTATCGCCGTTGAATTGGACTTGTTGCATCCTATTGGATATGTATGATGCAAAACCATTTTAGAGGGGTCCCTGTTATACCTATGGATGCAAGACGGTTTAAGAGGGTGCTGTGGTGTACTGTATCAAATGCGGCTGAGATATCAATAAATATAAGTATGAACATCGCATTTTTGTTCTCGAGGCTTCTGAGGAGGTTGTCAAAGAGTGCCAACAGGAGGGTTTCTACTCCGTGATGCTGACGAAACCCATATTGATGCATATCTAATGCTTCCCTGTCGTCGATGTGATCCTGTAGCTGCAACTGGACCGCTTTTTCGATTGTTTTAGCTAAGAATGCTATGCTCGAGATCGGGCGATATGATGAAGGATCACTTTTGTTGAGTGTTTTGTTCTTTAAGATGGGTCTTATAAGTGATCTCTTGAGATGGGTCGGCATTGTTCCTTGTTGGAGTGATTGGTTAACAATGTACGAGATCGGTTTTGCGATTTCTTTCTTAGTTGCTTTTATCCATGCCGCTGGGCATGGGTCAAGAGGGGAGGTGGTGGAGTTTAAATTGGTTATGATGTTTATGACCTGTTGTCCGCTTATTTGCTGAAAAGTATTCCATTCTGCTGCAGACTCTGACTGCGGGACGGTGTCGGTTTCTCGAGGGGTGAGGATTAAAGCCATGCTTTGATTGATGATTGTGGGTACTTGCGGGTGTAGTTTCTTGGCGTAATAGTCTGCAAGCGTCTGGGCCTTTATTTCATCGGCATTGACGGAGTCCTGGGAGGTTTTGGTGAGTGATTTAACAAGCTCAAATAGTTCTCTGGGCCTATTAAGAGCTTTATTGAGTAGGTTAGTGTGATGAACCTTTTTTGCAAGGTTGACCTCATTCTTGTATTTCATGAGGAGTTTTAGGTATTGCCGCTTGTATTCCTTGGTTTGTGTATTCCTCCATTTTTTTTCCATTTTGCGTAGCTCCCTTTTTATTATGGCTAGAATAGGAGAGTACCATGGTTCAGAATTTGTTCTTGTTGCTGTGTTTGCGGCTTTCAAGGTTGGTCTTGCTTCTGCTTCAATCCAGGAGTTCCATATGTCTACCAACTTATCTAGGTCCGTGTGAGTGTATTCGAAGTGTGAAGAAATGGATGTTACAAATGCTTCACTATTGAATTTTCGGAACTTCCTTTGGTGATGTCCTCTCGGGTCTGCTTGGGATTGTTCATTTAAGGATGGTAATAGGATCTCAAATTCAATTAGGTAATGGTCAGACCAGGGGACCTGTGACACCCGTGTTTCCGGTTTTCGTAATTCATTTAGTTGCGTGTCGGATGATATGAACACCATATCTAGGGTGTTGCCTTTGCTATGAGTGGCTTCCTGAATAATTTGAATGAATCCGAGCTGATTCATGGCTTCAAGGAAAGTGTCAGCCTGCATGGAGGGTACGGATGGCAGGTTCAGGTCACCCAGGATAATTCGCTGTTTCTTGATTGCAGAGGTTGAGATGATTTCTAGTGCAGTGGCCAGGGTTTCGTAGTGGGATGAGGGGGGTCTGTAGATTAAGCAGATGGTTGTCGTTTTATTCTCAATCTTGAGTATATCAATGCCCTCGGATGCAGTAAGTGACATGTTTGCTAGATGTAGGGAGGTTCTGGCAAGGATTAGGACTCCACCTCCTCTCCTGCTAGGTCGTGGGCAGTTAAAAATTGCATAGCCAGGTTTAGTTAATTGGTTTACTATTGCTGGGTCTGTGTCAGTGAGCCATGTTTCGGTGATGCAGAGGATATCGGGTTTGTTGTCAGAAATGATGTTGTGTATGATGTGTGTTTTATTTCTAATGGATCTGGCATTGATAAGGCAGATCGTTATAGGGGATTGTGATGTTTGGCATGGTTGCTGGTTCTTATGTTTGTTAGCTGTGGCTGCCGGTTTCCTGTGGTTTTTCTTTTGCCTGGAGCTGCGTTTATTGCGGGGTTTGGCTGAGATTTTAACCATTGTAGTCGGGTCTGGCTTGGGCATTGCTTTCCCTGAACAAGGTAGGCAGGACATCGCAGCGGGACTATCGGTATCAGTATTGGGCCATGGATAAATGTAGGTTGCCATAGCATTGTCTGGTAGCGTGGGAAGTGAGGTACATATGCATGAGTGGCTAGTGTTATGCAAAAACAGAGAGCAAGCATATATGCGTTAAGAGCCATGGTGTGACAGGATATGATTCAACTCAGATCTGTAGAATGTTACAATCTTCCTGGTGGTTTAAATTAACACTTACGACAATCTGTCTATTAGGATGTAAGAATAGATTAAGCACGTATAAACTTAGATATTATAGCTGTTACAGATAATACGCAGGTTATTACATTATGAAGCTTTTAGAGCTTTCGATGCGTTCAGCACACAGTGTTTAGGATAAGAGGTTGCTGGTGCTCTAAATATATAGGTGATGCTCTAGCAGGTAGGTAATGGTCTAATACATAGGTTGGATTGCTGTAATAGAGTTGTAGTTCAGATGGGCATCTGATCAGTGTGATATCAGTTTATGAGAGAGTTTCAGAGTTTAAAGTTATGTTTGTAGTTGCAGTGGTATTGCTGTGGTAGTGAAGCGTTTACCTGGTCGGGAGCTCTGGCGTTGATAACAGGAGCTGGCGAGCTCGACCTAGTTAAAGGGAGCTCTAGCCGCGTAGAGATGTCGCCTCGGTGTTTCGCTCCACGGTGGGATCCTCGTATTTCCTCATTAGCAGTGGTGGTTGGATACCTCTCACTCTTATGGTCAGAGGGCGGGTTCAATCAAGGGGAGAATTTGTTAGCTGTGGAGTCAATTGTCATCTGGTGCTGGTGAACTCAGACCCATTCAGGGGAGCTCCAGGCAGGTGTACTGTGGTGCCTTGTTTAGCTTGTATTCCAAGGGCGGATTCTAGGTGCAGGTCGCGTTTTTCTTTTATGCCTATTGGTCCCTGCCTAAGGGCCACGCCAAAGGGCCATCAGGCGCGGGCCCGCCAGGCGCGGGCGCGCCCCGTAGGGACGCCGCTTAAATCAGGAGCGGGTTGCCGGTTTCAGCTGCTCCCACTGTCCCGATTGGACAGGAGCACTCCCACTGCCCCGATTGGGCAGGAGTTCAGGGTGGACTGCTGTGGGCAAAAGCGGCTCCCTCGGAGCAGGGACGTCGCTTAAATCAGGAGCGGGTTGCTGGTTTCAGCTGCTCCCACTGTCCCGATTGGACAGGAGCACTCCCACTGCCCCGATTGGGCAGGAGTTCAGGGTGGACTGCTGTGGGCAAAAGCGGCTCCCTCGGAGCAGGGACGCCGCTTAAATCAGGAGCGGGTTGCCGGTTTCAGCTGCTCCCACTGTCCCGATTGGACAGGAGCCGTGATGCCAGCCGCCTGCTTCCCAGCTTCATTCCCTGCAGCCCGACCCCCGATCCGGCCTCCTAAGGCCAGGGTCGGGCTGCAGGGAATGCCTTCAGGTCCCCCTTGCCCCAGGCCTGCAGTAAAAATATGTCCAGGGAAGTTATTCCACCTCGGAGGTGGAATAATTTCCCCGCACAAATCACCATCCCTGGATGTACAGGGCCGACATTAGAATCGGCCCTGTATGTCCAGGGCCGGTGACCGCCCACCGCCTGCTCTGCCTCCACCTCCAATCCTCCCCTTCCCCACCCCCGCCCCCATCTAACTTCCCCATATAACTGGTGGGGAAGTTATACGGCAGCAGAGAAGGCACAAAGAGCGGGGATGTCCATCCCCGCTATTCGTGGCACTGAAGCGGGCCCTTTAGGGAAATAGCCCCATCCTACCTCACCTCGATCCTTTCCAAACCAGAAGACTCTAGACTAAGAAGAGGATGCACACAGAATAAATTTGCAGTCCCTCCAGACTTCCGCAAATCCAATCCAGCCACTAACAACAGAGCATTCTCACACTTTGCACCCATACTCTGGAACACATTACCTGATGAACTAAGAGCAATCAAAGATCTCTCCACATTCTGTAAAGAACTAAAAACACATCTTTTTAAACAGAATTTCAGAAACCCATTTGAAACTCCGACTATCGACCCCACCTAATCCCATACCAAAGTACCTAATACCACAACTAAAGCACATCTAAGCAATCACATCACTAATCTCCCCCAACACAATGCCACCAGATCCTTAGAACACTTGTAGAAAAACACCATAAAAGAGCATTTCCAGCAACCAGCATAGATGCTATCAATAGTGCAGGACCACCCAATACTGCACAATAAGAAAACAAAACAAAACTCTCCCTGCACATCCATACAGAAAGCACAAACACCCTCTCATTGTAATTAGCTCATATTTGGACTATAAGTCCTGTCCCAAGTTATTGTTTCCAATATTTTATTTATTTAACATTTCTTATATATTTCCTTTCATGATATCAAGGTGGTTTATATTGAACAAACTGAAATTACAGAGTGGAATGGAGGAGTGGAGGAGTGGAGGAGTAGCCTAGTGGTTGGGGCAAGGTACTTCGGGCCGGAAGGTCAGGGGTTCAAATCCCACTAGAGGACAGCAACCTTGGGCCGGAAGGACTGGGGTTTCTAGTCCCACAGGTGCTCCTTGTGGTCTTGGGCAAGCCACTTAACCCTCCATAGCCCATGTTCCCTGTAAAATAGTTCTCTGTGTGCTGTGCTTTCCTGTCTAATCAATGTGTTTATACCTCAAAAAATGTCCTGTCATGATTTGACAATTTCCAATCTGTAATCAAAAACCGCTGCTGATCGCTGGAAGTAGCGGTATACAAATGTATACTAAATAAATAAAATAAATAAATAAAACAGGACATTATAACTTGGAGATAACTATTTTACAGGGAACATGGGCAATGGAGGGTTAAGTGGCTTGCCCAAGACCACAAGGAGCACCTGTGGGACTAGAAACCCCAGTCCTTCCAGCCAAGGTTGCTGTCTTCTAGTGGGATTTGAACCCCTGACCTTCCAGCCTGAGGTAACTTGCCCCAACCACTAGGCCACTCCTCCCTAGGACTGCAAGCTCAGTTCCATGTTCATTATTTCTTGTACGTACTTCGAGATCTGTTATATGTAATTGATATCCTTTTTGTTTAATGTAAACCGCATTTGATCCCTGGAAAAAGCAGTATATCAATGGAAATAAATAAATAAATACAATTTTTACACATATGTAAAACAGACAGAAGAACCCCAGCAACCTGCATTTCACAGTATACACATGGAAATATCAGAACTTGCGCATGTCTTCCAGCCATTTTGGAAACCTAGATGCATAGTTGCCATTAATTGAATGCAGAGGGCTCTTTCTTCAATTTTGAGGGAGAAAGAGACATTGGGGTGATTAAGAGTGGACCAAAGTAGCACTTTTGAAATACCTGTTCATGTCAAGGAGCAGGTTTAGATCCAGACATGGGCAATGTTGGACTTATGCATCCATCCCTTATATGAAATGGACAATACACATGAAGATTTTTGTCCTGTTTAGTCCATGCCCCGAAATGCCCCCAGAACAACTCCTGGACAAACATTTATAGAAGGATGTGCTCGGAGCAAAAACGTGTACATCACACTTTTCCAAAATCATATTTTACACATGGACGCAGTTTGCATGTTTTTCTGCCACCATGTCCATGTTTAAAATACAAATAAGACTTTAAAAAAAGATCCTTTAGTATGATCTAGCAAACATGATTGGTTCTCAGTCCTTGTAAATAGTTCAAATGACAACATATCTTTTGGAATGCACCAAAATGTTCACTCGTAAGTCATTTTTACAGCTACTCTTTAAAAGGTTTAACATGCAGACGCATTGGATGAGATTGTTAATTTGCAATATTTTGCGGAGCCTTCCCGTCTCTCAATGGGCTCCGTAAAGCATTGTCCCACCTCCAAAGGAAGTGGTAAACAACTTCCTTTGGAGGCGGGACAATGCTGCATAGAGCCCATCAAGAGACAGGAAGGCTCCGCAACGGCTTCACAGGCACAGTCAAGAGACAGGGAACAGCGGCTGCAGAAGAACAGGGCAGTAGCAGGCAGACATAGGGAGAGAGGAGGAGAGGGCAGGGAACCTGCAACAGGGCTGACATGGGGGAGGGAGGGGGCTGACATGGAGGGATGGATGGAGGGCTGACTTGGATGGAGGGAGGGAGGGAGGGGACTGACATGGAGGGATGGAGGGAGGGAGGGGGATGACATGGATAGATGGATGGAGGGAGGGGGTCTGACATGGACAGAGGGGGGAGGGGGCTGACATGAATAGGGGGACATACTGGACAGACAGGGGATAAATACTGGACAGAGGGGAGAGACTGTGGGTTAGGATTATAATGGGCTGATGGGGGGGCTAGCACTGGTAATGGGCAGATCGGGGGGCTAGGACTGGTAATGGGTTGATTAGGGAAGGCTAGGACTGGCAATGGACTGATCAAGGGGGGGTTGGGGACTGGTAATGGGCTGATAGGGCGGGTAGAACTGGTAATGGACTGATGGGGGGCTAGCATTGGAAATGAGCTGATGGGGGAGGTTAGGACTGGTAATGGGCTGATTAGTGGAGCCTAGCACCGGTATTAATGTTGGGGGGGGGGGGGAACGCACTGGAAATGAGCTGATTAGGGGAGGCTAGGACTGGTAATAGGCTGATGGGGTGGGGTAGGATTGGTAATGGACTGATGGGAAGCTAGCATAGGAAATTTATTTATTTATTTTTTATTTATTTTATTTAGCATATATTTATATACCGCTACTTCCAGCGATCAGGAGCGGTTTGATTAGGTAAACAGGGAGAGTCAGATCAATTGACAAATTTCAAAATTTACAGCGTGATTTACAAAGGTTGTCTGATAGGTTGTCAGACCAATGCCAGGAATTTTCAATAAATGGGGAAAATATGATTCAAGGGATATTTACAGCATACATGTATAGGTGGGGGAGAGGGAGATATTTACATATATACATTTTATGCTTGTTACATTCAGGCGCATAAGATTTTTTTACATTTGATGAAAATTTTGTTGGAGCAGATACTGGGTGGAGAGTGTTGTTGTTCAGGATAAGTTGTAGGCCTGTTGAAATAAATATGTCTTCAGTTTTTTTCGGAAAGCCATCAGGTCGTTGAGCTGATCGGGGGGGCTATGACTGGAAATGTGCTGATTAGTAGAGGCTAGCACTGGTAATGGGGTTGAAGGGGACTAGCACTGGAAGTGAGCTGATTGGGGGGGCTTCGACTGGGAATAGGCTGATGGTGGGAAGGGGAGGATAGAGCTGCTGGGCCTGGAAGAAAACTGGGGGCTAAGGCTACAAATGGGCTGATACGAGGGGATGGGAGAGTGGAACTGGAAGGGAGTGGATCTGAGAGGGTCTGCCATGGTATTTGTACTAGAAGGGACTGGTCAGTGGGGAAGGAGGGGGACTGGAAGGGAATGGACACCAGTGGCAGTCATGGGAATGCAAGTTGACATTGGAAGGTACTGGGAGTAAGGACTGTGTAACCCACCCCTATTTGAAGACCAGTGACCAGCACCCTGATGTAGCTTCCTTATTTAAATTGTGTGTCACGGTGCCGTAAGGAAAGGCGCTATCACCAGCTTACAAATGAGAAAGGTACAGTACACACCAGTTTCTTCAAAAGGAACTGGGGAAATAAATAAAATAAGTAAACTTAGGTGGTATAAATAAAGTTTACAAATAGAATTATTGCAAAATGTCTTAATATTTATTCTACACAGGTTCTGACACTTTTGTTGTTATTTACTGTGTATATTTAGTTGAAATTTTTTTTTTATTTTTTATTTTTTTTTACATTCTCTTATATACCATGCTATTCTGCATCAGTGTGGTTTACATTGAACGAACTGACATTACATTGAACAGGGCATTATAACTTGGAGATAACTATTTTACAGGGAACATGGGCTATGGAGGGTTAAGTGGCTTGCCCAAGACCACAAGGAGCACCTGTGGGACTAGAAACCCCAGTCCTTCCGGCCCAAGGTTGCTGTCCTCTAGTGGGATTTGAACCCCTGACCTTCCGGCCCGAAGTACCTTACCCCAACCACTAGGCCACTCCTCCACTCCACTCCAGATTCTCAGTAAAACATATAAGAACAACCCATTATACATCTCTTCTTTTATTGCACCCAAAAAGTTGCACATATTTTCTCTTTTTACTAAACAATTTTATACTACTAGCTACTCCTGTAACTTAGAGGTATGTTTACTAAACCGGGCTAACGGTTAACCCAGGCTATCTGCAACTAGGTCCCATTGAATAACATGGGACCTAGTTGCAGATAGCCCGGGTTAACCGTTAGCTCAGTTTAGTAAACATACCCCTTAGTTTCTTAAATTAAAAAACAGTATTTTCTTTAACAGAAAAATCAATAGCAACCTGTCACAACTCTAATAAGGGAAATCCTAACTATTCAAATCAGAAATGTTTCTTCTCTGACTAATGTAGCACAAAAAAAATACTTTTCTGTTAACTTCAGTTGTTAATTTGTAAGTCCTGATGTTTTATGATGTTTTATTTTTCTTTGTGATAAAGACATATTACATCAGTAACAAGTGGGGATTGTCCACTCTTTTCCCCTTGCTCTCCTTTTCCTTCTTTTAACACACAGCTTATATTAAGTACTTCACTTAGCTTTCTTTGTTCATTCAGCTGAGATGTAAGGCTGACTTCTTTTTTTTATTTATTGTCCACACAGCTGCGAGAATTGAAGTGTAGGGGCCCAAGATTCGCGCAGGAACCGCCGTACGTCTGAATCCACGGAGTCCGGGATACCTGGCTCCCTAACTTAATTAAATAAAAAAGGAGACAAAACCCTAACTTCTTTCTAGTTTAGGTATGAGACAACCTAAATTATTCCTTTGTCACAAACTTTGTTACATTCCCTAACTAAATAAATAAAATTAAACAAAGTCCCTACCTAAAAGTACCTATCTAAACTTATTTCCCTATGCTGAAGAACTTACTAAACTCCTTGTTTCCTTATACACATACTTGCACCAAATTTACTCAAACTTGCACTCAGCGCTCAAATACTATGTGTCTATTCCACAAAAACTAGATTCATTCTACCATACATCATGCTTTGTACAATTAACTTGTAGTACACTATGCAATTTCAGTAGTGCTACTCCACATGCAATAAAGTAAACAACGGTTTTCTTTTCCTTTAGAACAGGTTACTTTACACTTATCCTCACTTCAGAGTCATTCCAATACTCTGGTCACCTTTAGACCATTCAAAACAGGAAACCTATTTTTAGGGAGCTCTTTTACTAGCATCACCTTAAAAAAAAAGTTTTCAGCTGAGTCAAGTATACAGTAAATAAATATATACACAGCTCTTTGTAATTAAATGTGCAGTTCCTAAGCACATTCAAACCGGTCACTCTGTCACAAAACTCAGTCAGGAGCTCTGTTAACACATTTCTGCTCTCACTTCCACAAGCAGCTTTCCTTCTTTTTAAAATACCTGACCAATTTCAGTAGTACTCAACCATATTTTCCTACTTTGAAAGCAAATCTTCAACCTTTATAAGAAATCCTATAATAACCAACTGCTCACTCTCACAAACAGTTCTTCACTTCTCCATCTTCTCAGCCGTAACCCCAGGCAACACTAACTCAAAAAATGACATCATCAGAAAACCTACAGCCAATAAAAAGCATGCTAGCACCAGTATTCTAATAACAACAGTTGCCACGAATTCTATTTTGCAGCTACAATCTCCATTTTTATCTTTTAAAACTTCCATAAGAAATAATGGTATCAAAATTCTATGTTGAATTTAAACAGGAAAAATAACATAAATTCCAAAAGAAATTATCCCTTTCCCAACAATCACTGACTGACTATTAAACCCTGTTTTCTCAGGTTTCTAACTCAAAACAGCACTCCGCTATGACATTTCACCAGTTTAACCTTACCCCAAAAAAACCTCTGAAATCCAATCTCGCTTTCTAAAATCAAATTGGAGTCTCAGCTTTCACCTTCACCTGCAATAACTCTCAAGTGCTACTTCAAAGTGTGGGATACCAGTCTCTTGATCCGAGAGACCCGGATCCGCCTGATCCGCTCCGGATCTATTCTCATGCATTTACTTTTCGTCCCGGACCAACTCCTCTCCCATCATAGATCCAATCTGGATCAAAACATATTCCAGCTCCCCTCAAATGAGACACTCAACAACTGCCAATGCTGCAAAAACACCCTCTCAGGTAAAAAAAAGCTTAACCCCTTGTGGGGGTTACAATTGGAAAGGGGCTGATACTAGGGAGGGTTACTGGGACTGGAAATAGGCTGATGGAAAGAAGTGAAGAAAACAAAAGAAGAGATAAGAAATGGCAGATGGACCATAGACCACAGAAAGAGAGCTAAGAGAAGACAGGAAAGCAGAAGCCTCAGATCAGGACCAGCATGATCAGAGAATAAATTGGTCAGACAACAAAGGTAGAAAAAATAATTTTATTTCATATTAGTGATTTGACTACAAAATCAGAATAATTTTGAAATCAAATATTGTTACTTGTTATTGTGATTAATTATTGTGGTTTAAATAAGTAAATGTTATAAATAAAAACATATTGCAAAGGCCTATAATATATTAATAATTCAACAAATGATTACAGCGGCAATGCGTTAATGGTAAAGGAAGAGAGACACATTTGATTTTATCATTGGGGGTCATCACAAGTTGACTAATGGTAAAAGAGGTCATGGTACAAAAAAGGTTGAGAACCACTGGTCTAGATGGCTTTTCTGAAATCAAGTAGGTCTTTGATTGCTTGTATTGGGGAAGGTAGCTGATTCCAAAGTTGGGGAGCATACAGAGATAAGGCTCTGGTGCAAGTACATTGCTTTGATGTTTTGTAGTTTTTGGGGGTTTAAATGATGTTAGTGTCTGTACTTCTTCTTGATCTTGGTGTAGTTGATTCTTGGATCAGTGGTTGAAGCGTTGGCGGGGATAGATTATTTAATATTTTGAAGATGATTACTATGCATTTCTACTTAGTTTACACCTTTACAGTAGCAGGCCCGTACCAAGCCCTGGGTGGAAAGGCTTAAGAGGCACATTTTAGCTGTCTGCCGTTGCCTGCCGCTGGCACTTTTTCTTCTCTCAGTGGCGGCAGGCAACGGAAGACAGCTAAAATGTGCCCCTTAAGCCTTCTCGCCAGCATGCTAAGCAGATCTGTCCCTTCCTGCTCTTGCAGGGAGGGGCAGATCTGCTTAGCACACCGGCGACTTGCACATCGGGCGCGCCTCTTCTCTCCCACTGCGGGGGGTGGGGGCATGCGCCTGATGTGCAAATCGCACAGGGCACGATTTACACTTGGTACGGCCCTGTACAGTAGTAGTTCAAGGCAAGTTACAATCAGGTACAGTAGTGGCAAGAATTCTCAGTCTTTCTCTTGCAGTATATATCAAGAATCCCTTCACTTCTTCCATCTTACATGGATCAGCTTGGTTTACTCATATTATTGTCCCTACCATTCAGACATGTGCTTTTTGCTTGTTTTTGATGTGTTTCTCAACATTACAGCTAGCTATATTTATTTATTTATTTTATTTATTGGCTTTTTTTATACCGCCCCTTCCAGAGATCAGGAGTGGTTTACATTGAACATAACACAACAATGTTACATTATAACATTAAAAAAACGGTAGTTAACATCTTCATAACTGGTTAACCTATACAATATAGAATACATATACAATATGTATATATACAATATAGTATACATATACAATACAATATACATATAGTTAACATATACAATATAGTAAATAGGTACTGGCTGAAGAGTCCTGTAAGAAAGGTAATATTTAAATTAGTTGTGTTTGTGGAGTGACCATCAAGTCGCAATAATGTTCCATATACAGGAATGTCTTGAGATCCTTGCACAATCTTTGGAGGTCTTTTATGGATCTTAGTCAGTCTGGGAGAGCATTCCATAGTATAGGGGCAATGTAGGTGAATGCCCTATTACTTGTGGAGTAATTTGTTTTGCAGACATGATAGGGTATTTCACTGGTGTTTTGAGAACAGCTCCTTCTGGCTCTTGTATGGGGGATATAATAAGGCTATGTTATTGATGAGTTTAAAAACTATCATCATGTATTTGTATTTTATTCTGCTTGCAATGGGCAACCAATGGAGCTTATGGAGCAGTGGGGTGATATGGTCAGAATGGTGTGCTTTAAAGATTATATGAGGTTCTGAGCCAACTGGTGTTGAAGGATTGTTTTCTTTGGGTGACCTTGCAAGATGCTGTTACAGAAATCAAAATGTGGTATAATTAAAGCCTGAAGTATAGTTCTAAAAGTCAGAGCTTTCTAGAATGGGTCTGAGGTGTTGTAGCATACGGAGTTTGAAATAGATGGCTTTAGTAACTGATTTTATGTGTGTTAACATGTTTAGTGACTGATCCAAAATGACCCCAAAGTATTTTATGATGAATGATTGCTTGTTCTAGTGTTACGGGCATGTATCCTTGTATTAAGGATTGGTTGACTATTGGAAGTATGAAAGGAGTAATTTCAGTTTTGGAGGCTTTTAGCTAGCTGACCGGATAAGGATCAATGGGTGAAGTAATAGTATTGATGTTGATGATTATGTTTTTGAGTTGTTTTTGATCAATTATGTGGAATGTATTCCAGTTGTTAATGGTTTGCAGGTTGATGTCATTAGAAGTAACTTTAGCATTGAAGGGGGTAATGTCTTCTCTGTGTTAGGGTGTAATCTTTTTTATATAGTGTTTGGCTAGAGTTTGAGGATTTAATGTTATTTGATTTTCTTCAGGATTAGTGGACTGTATTAGTGATTTGACAATGGAGAAAAGCTCCCTTGGTCTATTGATGGATTTAGTGAGAAGGGATGTATAATATTCTTTCCTTCTTTCTGTTGTTAGTGGCTTCCTTATATGTTATCAGAATGTTCGTGTATATTCTTTTATTGTTTTCTGCTTTTGTGAATCTCCATCTATGTTCTATTTTTCTCAATTTCTGTTTTAATTTTCTTAGATCATTTGAATACCATGGTTTAGCGGGCTTATGACTTTTTCCGTGGTGAGGGAGTGCAGCTAGGGCTGCATTGGAAATGGTGGAATTCCAGTTTAATATTTATTTATTTATTTTATTTATTTACAGTCTCTTTTATACCGCGCTATTCAACATCAGTGCGGTTTACATGAAACAGAATGACTAGCACAGTGCAGCAAGCCGATCTGTGTTTACAAAGAACAGGTACTACAACTGGGATAAAACTGGGGTGACTATTTACATCTAGGCGACATGTTATGCTGTGTCAAAAGTAATCGTAGTCATGGATGGCTTGCGGGGTATGTTGCTGTGGCTGTACTAGATGGGGGAGGGGGCTATTGGATAATAGAATATCGTCAAGATCTACCAACGCAGAGTCTATGTTTGGAGTGGTATAATTCAAGAATGCTTCTTTGTCCAATGATCTAATTTTCCTCTTATATGGAATTGTGTTACTAGCAGATGGTGGGGGTGGAGATGCAGGTAGGGAGCATTCCAATAGGAAGTGATATGTCCATGGGAGGCTCATAGATTTGGGAAGTGTGTTCAGGTTATGTTGCAGGATCTTATCAGGAGAAATCTGAGGTTTAATGTATTTCCTTTCATGTGGGTAGGTGTTTGTACTATTTGTTGGTAACCCATATCGGCCATGGCATTGAGGAAATGAGATGCCTGAGTGGGGTGAAGGGATGGCAAATTGAAATCTCTTAATATTATAAGAGGTTTATTTAGTGATGCAGTACATGTGGTTTCTTAGATGGATGTAAGGTTATCTGATGTTGGGGAGGGTGGCCTGTATAATACACATACTGATAAGCTTTTATTTTCAATAATCAACATGTACATATCATCAATGGGTTTTTTTTGGAGTGGAGGGTTACTTTAAATTCTTGTTTTACTAAGATTAGGATGCCTCCACCTCTTTGGATGTTCTGGGGCATTGGAAAAGATTATATCCTGGGAGATTAAGTTGGTTAGTCAGTACTGTATCAGAATCTGAAAGCCAAGATTCCGTGAGGCACATTAAATCAGGTTTGTTTTCATACACAAGGTCTAATATTACTGGTATTTTATTTCTGATATATCTTGCATTTAGAAGGCTGCATTTTAATGGATTTGCAGTAATTGAGTGGGATTTGTTGAGAGTGTGTATCTTGAGGGTTTATATATATTAGTCTCTGTTGGAGATTTTTATTGTAGTAGTGTGGGGAAGTATAATGGTTGTTAGAAGGGCTAGGTTATGATAGGGCTGTGGAAGTGTGTCAAGTTGGAGGGAGTGCGGAAGTTGCTGTTCCCCATTGTGGATTTGCTGTTAGGGTATTAGAATGAATGCTTATTGTTCAACTAAACATATACGCTCATCCATTCACTTATCACATCTCACCTTGATTACTGTAACCTGCTCTTGCTGGTCTTCCACTGAGTCATCTTTCACCCCTTCAGTCTATTCAGCATTCTGCTGCGCGTTTGATCTTCAGCCAACCTCGTTTTGCCCATATCACTCCTCTCCTCAGGTCTCTTCACTGGCTCCCTATCCATTTCCGCATCCAGTTCAAGCTTCTCCTACTGACCTATAAATGCATTCATTCTGCAGTTCCTCTTTACCTTTCTTCTCTCATTTCTCCTTATATCCCCCCTCGTGAATTCCGCTTTTCTAGTCAACTGCTTCTTGCTATGCCTTTCTCCTCTGTTGCCAACTCCAGGCTTCGCTCTTTTCACCTTGCAGCACCCTATGCCTGGAATAGACTTCCTCTGTCTATACGTCAGGCATCTTCTCTGACCCTCTTCAAATCCAGGTTGAAAGCTCACCTCTTTGCTTCTGCCTTTGGTTCATGACTTACCTGTTCTCCTCCTCTTCCCTTGTCTTGTTTTCACCTGTTCCTTTTCTTTTCCCTTGATCTTACCTTTTTCCTTTGTCGTTTCTCCTCTTATCCTTCCTTTGCCTTTGTTCTTTCCTTGTCTTTCGCCTTCTTTGTTTTGTCTTTTTTAGATTGTAAGCTCTATTGGGCAGGGACTGTCTATTTTTGTCTTTTTCTCTACAGCGCTGCGTGCATCTGGTAGCGCTTTATAAATGCTCAGTAGTAGTAGTAGTAGTAAATACTGGTATGATATAATGCAATGTAGCATGGCATCAACAGTTTGGGTACATACAAATCAGTTTTGTATTATGTACCAATGTACTAAATAAGATATTGCAGCAATAACTAAGTACAATTCAGTCTTAATGTAATGAGCAATGTGTTTAAAAGTTATGGCACTGGTGTAAGAAGGCAACGCAATGATATAGATATCTATCTTGAAATGGACAACGTTTATATAATGGATAGATAAAGAAGATTTACCGTATTACTTATGCACTGTATATTTGACTGATGAGCAGGCTGCAAGGCTCCAGCTATTAATGCAATGCTTGCTTAAGTATCAGCCTAACATAAGAGTGGAGTAATTTAAGGCTTACTTTGTGATGTTCATGCCTATGATCCACACCTAAGGACCACACCAAAGGGCCCTTTGGCAAGGCTCTTAGGCGTGGGCCTGCCAGGTGCGGGCACACTTTAGTTATGTGCTTAATTTGAGGAGGAGGCAGGCTGGGATGAGTTCTTGTTCATGGAGCTGATTGGGTGCCTTGACTGGGAGAAGGGAGGAGCTTACCTCCTTGTTCCTCGCTGATGTCCCAATATGTCCGACGTGGAGAGGAAAAAAGTATATATTTATTGCAAGTTTTCTTATGCAGCACATAATTCATTTGAGTAATCTGTTGCCAGATGATGTGGTCAAGCTCACCAACATAGCAGAATCCAAAAGGGAATTGGGCATGTTTCTGGAGGAAAAGTCCACAGAAAATTATTAGCCAGACAGATTTGGGAAACCATTATTTATCCTTGGAAATTAACTATGGGAAATAGATCTACGTTTTGGGATCTGCTGGGTACTTGTGGTCCAGACTGGTCAATGCCTAACCCAGAATACTGGACTCAATGACCTTTGTCTGACTCATCATGGCTTTTTTAATGTTCCTATGTTAACGTTTTCCTGTGGGAATCATACATAAGGTTAAGTGTGTTTGAAAAGCAAATGAAAGAATGAAGTATATTGTAACAACAATGAAAATGGTACAGGTAGATGATGAATCAAAAATTCAGTAGGAGCATTACACTGACCACTTTTTGTTTCATTTCAGAGGTCTGTTTATGAATCTCACTTCATTCAATTTTTTGACTTTTTTATTTTCATTAAGTTTGTTTTTTAATGTGTGCTCTTTGAAAATAACACCAGCTAAAAATGAAACAAAACAAACAAGTAGGGAAAGTGTGTAGAGCATGGCTCATGGAATTCTTTAAAAGGTCAAGTTTCTCAATGGAAAAAAGTGAATAGTGGTCCCCCAAGGATCTGTGCTAGGACTTATGAATTTTAGCATGTTTAAATGGGAACAACAAGCAAGGTAATCAAATTTGCAGATGAAAAAAATTATTCAATGTTGTTAAATCACATACGGATTGTGAGAAATTGCAGGAAGATATTGAGAAATTAGAAGACTGGGCATCCAAATGACAAATTAAATTTTATATGGACAAGTGCAAAGTGATGCACATAGGAAGGAATAACCCAAAGTATAGTTACATGATGCTAGGTTCCACATTAGAAGACATCATCCAGGAAAAAGATCTAGGTGTCATTGTGGGCAATACATCGAAATCTTCCATTTCAGTGGGTAAAAATGCAATGTGTGCCTTTGAGTCAGTCCCGACTCCTGGTGACCCAGAAGCTCCTGGGTTTCCTTGGCAGTGTCACTGGAAGTAGATTGCCAGGCCTTTCTTCTGAGGCAATGGAGGGTTAAGTGACTTGCCCAAGGCCACAAGGAGTGCTAGTGGGACTCAAACCCTGGTTGCTTGGTTACCAAGCCAGTGTTCTAACCACTAGGCAACGCCTTCAGTGTGTAGTGGCAACCAAAGAAGCAAACAGAAGTGAAAGGGCGCGGGCAGGGTCCCGGCGCCTGCGCGTAACCGGGTGCCCGGCCCGGCGCGGGACCCTGCACGCGGCCTCAGTGAGCAAGGAGGGGGGAGGGGGGTGCAGGCGCGTCAGTGAGGGAGCGCAGCAGGAGAGTTTTTTGTTTAAAATGATTGGCTCCGCCGGGATGATGGGCCATGCGGAGCCAATCGGAAGGCAGGGCACCATGTGCTGAGGCTGGGGGGCTGGAAGGCCAAGCACTTGCGGCGTGGCGGCGGATCGAGCAGGGAGCAGGCTGCAGGTGGGATCGCGAACTGCAAAGGGCTTTGGCAGCGGTGCGGCGGTGGACGGAGGCTTCGGCGGGTATCATCGAGGCGAGACAGGAGTCCAGCTTCAGCAGTATCGTGTGGTGGTGTCCGGTGGTTTCCTTGGCATCTTCCTCTGCGCAGGAAAAGGCGAGTGTGTCCAGGCGAGGTGCAGGAGCAGGATTTGTTGATCGTGCATTTATTATAAAAAAAAAAAAGCACAAAACCAAACAGAGTAGCAAAAAACGCTACAGTAAGTTTTCTTGTGGGCTTGTAGCAGTGTGAGTGTGGGGTCTGTGGTTAAGGGGGATGGTAGGAAAGTCGGTTGGAAAAAGGCGTGGGGGGACTGGAGCTGGTGTAGGGCAGGGCAGGGGGAAAAGAGGGCGAGGCCTAGCTGTTGAATCACATGGGGGGATTAGGGGCAGAGGGAGCGTGAGAGCCTCTAGGCGGGGCCCGGCTTTGGGGAGTAGGGGTTCTAATTCATCAGGGCGTGCAGCGCAGAGGGGTGCAAGGGTCCGGGGTCGGGGTGTTGGGGGCCAGCGGGTGGGGAGGGCAATGGTGGGGGAGCTGGGGGAGTCTTTAGCGGGTGAGGGGGCGCAGGGGTAGCAGTGGCAGGGGGGGGCCGTTGAGGGCTTTGGGGACAGGGTGGATCACGGGCAGGCGAGGATTGCAAGCTCGGGCTGGCAGGCTGGGGAGGGCAGCTCAGTGGGGGGGAGGGCGTGGGGACAGGGGGCTTGTGGTGCTTATACTCCAGGGGGTTGGGTGGCAGTACCGGGAGGCTATGGGCCGTGCGGGCCTTCTGGCTTGTGGGATCAGTGGTTGGGAGGTGGGCAGGGCTCGTCGTGGGCAGATTGGGCGGGAGAGTGGCAACTGGCTTGGTCCACGGGCTTCCCGCCTTTTGTTTCCCCTTTTTGTCTTCACAGATTTCCAGGATGTCAGCGGCTGGGGTGATGTCTTCTGCGGTGGAAGCAGCGGAGGGTCGGAGTTCGGTGGTGGGCGAAGCGGCAGGTGTGTCTGGGCAGGCCCCAGGAGCACAGGGTCAGCAGCGGATGGTGGATCCTTCTCCAGGAGACCCGATGGCGTTGGAGGCTACGGCGGTGGTTGAGCAGTCTGGTGAGTTGACGGCGGTGGTAGGCACACGTGACGGAGGGGGTGGGGGTGGGCCGAAAAGAGGGGAAAGGCGAAGCAAAAGCGGCGGCATGCTTGTCGGCGTCGGCATGCTTCCACATCTTCGTCCTCCTCGTCTGACGCATCGTCGGGGTCCTCGGACGGGGAGGAAGTGAACCGAGAGGCGGCGCTGGGGACGGATGCGATCGGAGGGCTGGCCCATGCTGGCTCAGCGTCTTTGTCGGCATTATCCGAGTTATGGGAAGGGGTGCCTAAGAAGCTGCGTAAGAAAATTGTGAAGAGGAAATATATTGATATTTTTCGTTTGCTCGAAGGTCGGAAGTGTTCGGGTGATAGTAGAAAAAAGCGTAAGGAGGACGAGAAGGCCGGCAGGATTCGCAAGGTCTCTCATAATGTGATCAATTGGATCAGATCTTTCTTGCGTTTGGCGAGTGTATGGGGTCATCATTTTCCAGAGCGGTACGGTATGTTGCTTTCGTACGCCGATTCCATACTGGAAGCGTTGCAAGCGCACGATGGCTGGTCGTGGCTTAATTATGATGAGAAGTTCAGGGATAAGATGGAAGAAAACAGGCACTTGACATGGGGTACCCAGGACATAAACCTGTGGTTGACTCAGATGTCGGTTAAGGCGGGGGTAGTGGGCGGGGGTGGGGGAAAGGCCGGGGTGGCCATGGCATCAATGGCGGTGCGTTCCTTTTGGGGCGGAGTATCCTCGGTGCAGCCGAAGCCAGCGGTCGGAGCAGGCAGTGATGTCTGTTGGCGGTTCAATAGGTCCATGTGCCCATTCCCAGACTGTAAGTTTCGGCATGCATGCTCAGTCTGCAGGGGGACACATTCCGCCATCAAGTGTGTCAAGAAAGCTGGGGGGGCTCCAGCGGGGCAGGGTAATAAGTGATAGTTTGGAGGATTTGGCCCCCTCCCCAATTCGGGTGCAGGTGTTGTGCGAGTGGCTTCGTGGATATCCGAGAACAAAAGATAGGTTAACGTTGCAGTTGGGTTTTCAGTATGGGTTTATTATTCCGGTTCAAGGGCAAGTAGGGGGGGTAGCGGCGTGGAATTCTCCAAGTGTGCGGCGCTGGGCTTCGGTTGCGCGGGATAAGTTGGCTGGAGAGTTGCGGTTAGGGCAAATTGCGGGGCCGTTCCAACACCCGCCTTGTAGCAATTTTGTTGTTTCCCCATTAGGGATTATACCTAAGAAGGAGCCGGGAAAGTTTCGGCTGATACATAATTTGTCTTCGCCGATGGGATCCTCGGTCAATGACTGTATTCCGCGGGAGCAATGTACGGTTCGCTACGTGTCCTTTGACAGGGCGGCGCAGTTAGTCAAAGAGGCGGGTCCAGGAGCTTTGATGGCGAAAGTTGATATTGACTCGGCTTTTCGTTTGTTGCCAGTCCACCCTTCGGCGTTTCGGCTGTTGGGTTTTCAGTTCGAGGGCGAGTTCTTCTATGATAAATGTTTGCCTATGGGTTGCGCAATTTCTTGTGCATACTTCGAGAAGTTTAGCACTTTCTTGCATTGGTTGTTGGTCCAGAGAGTAGGTAGTTCGGAGGTGGTGCACTATTTGGATGATTTCTTTTTTGTGGGATAGGCAGCGTCGGCGGGTTGCAGTCGCTTGTAAGGAGGGTTTTGTTCAGTTGGCGAGTGAACTGGGGGTCCCTTTGGCTGAGGGCAAGACCGTGGGCCCAACGACGACGATTACCTTCTTGGGGGTGGAGGTGGATTCGCAGTGCATGGAGGCGAGGTTGCCTTGGGAGAAGGTGCTGAAGCTGCGCGTTTTGGTCGCCAATGTTTTGGCGTCAGCTAAGATAACTTTGAGGGAAGTCCAAGCCCTTATGGGATTGCTCAATTTTGCCTGTAGGGTCATTCCGATGGGGCGGGTATTCATTCGGCGGTTAGCGACCTCGACGTCCAAGGTTAAGAAACCCCATCACCGTATTCATGTGTCGGGAGGTATGCGCGATGATTTGCGGGTTTGGGACCTGTTTTTGCGGGACTTCAATGGGACGTCTCTTTTGCGTGAGGCGGAGAGTTCAAGTGAAGAATTGCAGCTGTACACGGACGCGGCTGGGGGGTCAGGGCTTGGAATTTACTTCAGGGTTGCTTGGTGTGTGGACACATGGCCGCAGGCTTGGGTGGAGGAAGGGCTCGTCCGCAATATTACTTTTTTGGAGCTGTTTCCCATGTGGGTGGCATTGACATTATGGCCAGATAAGTTGTGCAATCGAAAGGTGGTGTAGTGATGCGATAACGAGGCGGTCGTGCATGTCATTAATCGTTATTCGCCTCGCTGCGGTCTGGTGGCAACATTGATGCATCAGATTGTGTTAGCATGTTTGCGTTTGAATGTTGACTTGAGGGCGCGTCATATACCTGGTCATAATAATGCTATTGCTGATGCTCTTTCCCGTTTGCAGTGGGAGCGGTTTCGGAAGCTGGCCCCGGAGGCAGACGAAAAAGGACTCGGGGTCCCTTGGAACTTGTGGAGCAGTGGCCTGCCGAGATGAGGTCGTTACTTCGGCAGTCAGTTGCGGAGCATACTTGGGATGCGTACCGTCGGGGTTGTCAGAGGGTGATGGAGTTTCTGCATGTTGTTGGTTGGGGGGGCGGGGTAGTTCCGGAACACTTGTTAGGACAGTATGTTAGTTGGGCGAAAGAGCAGGGTATTACGAGATCTGCCGTGCGGAGTCACCTGGCAGGATTTGGATTTTTTGCCAGAGCGGTGGGGTTAGGAGCGGTTGGCCTGGGGTCCTTAGCGAGGCGTTTGTTGCAGGGCTGGGCGCGGTCCCTGCTGGCCTCGCGGGACCATCGGCAGCCTATTACGCATGAGTTGCTTGTAGGTTTGTGCGGAGTGCTGCCCGGAGTTGCGGCATCCCGGTTTGAGGTGTTGCTTTTTCGGGCAGTATTTTGTCTCGCTTTTTTGGGGCTTTTCGGGTGGGCGAATTAGTGGTAGATTCGGCCAGAGCGGGGTTGGCTAACTGTTTGCGTTGGCAGCATGTTTGGATCGAGGAAGGTCGGGCGCGCATTTTGCTAGCTAGATCCAAAACAGACCAGGCGGGTAAAGGATTATGGGTGGTTTTGAGGGCGATTGGGGGGTGCACGTGCCCGGTAGCTGCTCTGCGGGAGTATGCAGCTATTCGGCCAAAAGGGGAGGGGGGTTTCTTTGTGCATAGGGATGCCCAATCGGTTACGCGTTTTCAAGTTACAGCGGTTTTGCGCTTGGTGTTGCGACGGATGGGTGAGGATCCGCGTTTGTTTTCTGCGCACTCGTTTCGCATTGGGGCAGCAACCAGTGCGGCGGCCGTCGGTTTTACGGGTGAGCAGATACAGGGTATAGGAAGGTGGCGGTCGCGAGCTTTTATGGGCTATTTTCGGTTATGAGGTGCCTTGTGGGGGGGAGTTGGGGGGGTGTAATTCTAATCCTGTGCTTACTTTTTTCAGAGAGCGGGCCTTCTCAGCGGGAATGCTGGATCTTGGGCCACTCCCTTGTGTTTTGGGCCGGGAGGCGTGCTGCGGAACGGCCTCTGGGGCGAAATTTGGGATTCGAGTCCTCATTGGTGGTGATCTCATGGCTGGGCGAGCGGGGGCTGCGGTGGAATCAGCTGCTGCCTTTGCTTCGTCACCACGGACGCATCAGGAAGCCACCGGGTGTGTTGCTGTTGCATCTGGGGGGCAATGACTTGGCCGCGTGGTCCTGTAAGCAGCTTATCAGAGCGGCCAAAAAGGACTTTGCGGCAATCAGTCATATGTTTGGCGGTATCATTTTAATATGGTCTGATATTCTCCCCAGATCAGCGTGTTGGGGGCAGCAGAGATGGTCTCGGGTTTAACTAAAGTTAACAGGAAGATCGGGAGGTGGGTGTGTGAACACGGGGGGTATCAAATACAGCATGATTGGGCAGATGTGGCTTGTACCGGGTTGTATCGGGAGGATGGTGTGCATCTCTCTCCGGTGGGTATGGATCTCCTGTTGAATGATTGGCAGGAAGCGCTTGAGGTGCTTGGGCGTGGGTAGTCGCTGGTCGCAGCTTTCAGTGTTGGGGGGGGGGCGGCACAGGTAAGGTGAGGAGCCTGTGCCGGTGGCGGGATCCTGGAGGTTTCCGGGGTCTGGAGCCTTAGGCGACTTGGGGCGAGGGCGGGGTGCCCTTGGCCCGGACAACCCCTGGAAGACTTTTGCTAGTAGTATGGCGAAGTCGGAGAGGGGTGCTAGGAACTTTGCCGGTCGGGTGACCATGGCTTGAGCGGAGTCCGCGGTTGCTTTGCTAATTGCATGGCTGGTGACTCGTGGCTCCGCTGGGTGGGGGGGATGTTAAGTTTGTTCAGTATTACTGTGATGTTCAAGATATTGTTGGAATAAAGCTGCGACCAGTTTGTACCAAACAGTTGTCGGTGAATTTGTGGGGGTGGGAGGATAAAGGAATGGGTGGGGGCAGGGGCTGGGGAGGAAGGGTGAGCGCGGGTCCGGCTACCCGGTTAGTGAAAGGGCATGGGCAGGGTCCCGGCACCCGCGCGTAACCGGGTGCCCAGCCCGGCGCGGGACCCTGCATGCGGCCTCAGTGAGCAAGGAGGGGGGAGGGGGGAGTGCAGGCGCATCAGTGAGGGAGCGCGGCAGGAAAGGTTTTTGTTTAAAATGATTGGCTCCGCCGGGATGATGGGCTGTGCGGAGCCAATCGGAAGGCAGGGCACCATGTGCTGAGGCTGGGGGGCTGGAAGGCCAAGCACTTGCGGCGTGGCGGCGGATCGAGCAGCCCTCCCACCCACCCTTGAGTGGTAGGCGGGGGGGCAGAGTTGGGGTGTCGCAGCTGGGGGGGGGGGGCGGGATCCCGGAGGTTTCCGGGGTCCGGAGCCTTAGGCGACTTGGGGCGAGGATGGGGTGCCCTCGGCCCGGACAACCCCTGGAAGACTTTTGCTAGTAGTATGGCGAAGTCGGAGAGGGGTGCTAGGAACTTTGCCGGTCGGGTGACCATGGCTTGAGCGGAGTCCGCGGTTGCTTTGCTAATTGCATGGCTGGTGACTCATGGCTCCGCTGGGTGGGGGGGGATGTTAAGTTTGTTCAGTATTACTGTGATGTTCAAGATATTGTTGGAATAAAGCTGCGACCAGTTTGTACCAAACAGTTGTCGGTGAATTTGTGGGGGTGGGAGGATAAAGGAATGGGTGGGGGCAGGGGCTGGGGAGGAAGGGTGAGCGAGGGTCCGGCTACCCGGTTACATTAGGACTCATTAGGAAAGGAATACAGACTAAAACTAAGACTAGAATAATGCTTCTATATTGCTCCATGGCACAACTGCGCCTTGAGATTATATACAGTTCTGGTCACTGCATTTAAAAAAATATATAGCATTATTAGGAAAGGTACAGAGAAAGGTGAAAAAATGATAAAAGGGATGGAAAACTTTTGTTATGAGGAAAGGATAAAAAAGTTAGGGTTCTTCACTTTAGAGAAAAGACAGTTGTAGACTGATAGAGGGATATACAATCTTGAGTGGAATGGAATAGATAAACACAAATTGATTCTTTACTCTTTCAAAAAGTATAAAGGGGGAGGAGTAGCCTAGTGGTTGGGGCAAGGTACTTCAGGCCGGAAGGTCGGGGGTTCAAATCCCACTAGAGGACAGCAATCTTGGGCCGGAAGGACTGGGGTTTCTAGTCCCACAGGTGCTCCTTGTGGTCTTGGGCAAGTCACTTAACCCTCCATAGCCCATGTTCCCTGTAAGTATTAGTGTATGTGTCTCATATCCCCGCATGTTAAATGTATCCCCCAATTGTGTTGTGACCGCTTTGATTGAAGGATAAGGCGGTATACAAAAAAAAACTGTCTAAAATAAAGACTAAGGGGAAAGCCATGATGTTACTAGGAAGTACATTTAAGACAAGCAGGAGAAGATATTTCTTCACATAGTAAAGCTCCAAAATTCATTTCTGGAGGATGCGCTAAAGGCCGCCACGGCAGCTAATTTTAAAAAAAGGTTTGGACAAGTTCCTAGAGGAAGTCTATAAACCATTATTGTATTTAGGTGCAGATTTCCAATGTGCAGCAAGACAAGACAAGGAGAAGTACTACAATGATGCATGCAAGAAAATAGAATCAGAAACTGTTAGAGGAAGAACAAGATCAGCTTTCCTAAATCTACGAGACTTAAAGAAAAAATTTCATCCTCAAATTGGAATGCCTGTTTTATCAAAATTGACCATCAGGTTGTTAGTGGTGACACAGGTGTTCATGTCTTCGAGGCATCTTGTCATTGCTGACATGTCAGGTGATTGTAGGTTAATTGAGGCATATATCATGATATCGTCAGCATAAAGGTGGTATTGTAGCTTGTGCCATTTGATGATGTTGCATATGGGTTGAATGTACATGTTGAAGAGTATAGATGAGAGTGCTGAACCTTGTGGTGATGGGGAACTTCAGGGATTTCTTTTGCGCACATTTGACTTGCTGCGTCTGGTCATCCAATTAGGAGGTAAACCATTTTAGGGTGTTCTTTGTTATTCCGATCTGCTGAAGACGTTGTAGCATTATGGTGTGAGACACTGTGTCAAAAGCCGCTGAGAGGTCCATGAACACTACTAGGAATCCGTTCTTTATGTTGTCTATGCCTTTTAGGAGATTGTCAAAGAGGGAGGTGAGCAGAGTTTCCACATTGTGCTGTGGTTTAAAGCCATGCTGGTGGGTGTCTAGTGGGGCATTGAAATCTATGTGGTCCTGTAGTTGTCTTTGCACTGTCTTTTCAATGATTTTTGTAAGGAATGGTAAGCTTGAGATGGGGCGATAGGATTTTGGTTTGGAGGGGTTTAGCGTGGTGTTCTTGAGAATCGGAATTATTGTGGCTTGCTTCAGGGGTTGCAGCATATGTCCCTGCTGGATGGATTCCTTTACGATTTTGTGGAGGTAATGGGATAGATGGCTTCTAGTGGCTTTGATCCATGCAACTGGGCATGGGTCGGATGGCAAAGTCGTTGTGTTGAGATCATTCACTATGTCTTCTATCTGTGTTGATGGTATGCTAAAGTCCAGGTTTGCTGAGGTTCCGTCATTCTGAGGTCGAATGTCTGGGAGAGAGGGGTGCTCATCTGGTTGGTGTTCTTTGATTTTATGTAGTTTGCATATTCTTGTGGGTCCAGATGGTGTATGCAGTGCTGGGAGGTGTCTTTGGTGAGCTTTTGCACAATTTCAAATAGTTCCCTTGGTTTATTGGCTGATCTCATAATTAAGTTGGTATGGTGTTGTTGCTTGCGCTCATTGATCAGGTTGTTGTATTCCAATTGCTTGGATCTGTATTGGTCCATTGTGCCTTGTGATTTATCACACCTCCATTTCCTCTCTAGCTTTCTGAGTATGCATTTTGCATCCCTGGTTTCGTTGGAATACCAGGGAGCACTGGATCTCCTGTGTGCATGTGGTGTTTCTCTGCAGGGAGCTGATGCTGCCTCAGCTATTATCCGGTTCCATTCCTCTATGGTTTTGTTGAGGGTATCGCACTCCTGTTGGAGCTGTGGGACTATTTCCTTTAGAAAAGCATCTTTGTTGTATGTTTTGAATCTTCTGGCTTTGCTCATGTGTACGAAGACTATAATTTGTGCAGACAATTCCGGGAATGGCTAAATCACACGGAATCAGTGCAGTGATAAGAAAACAGATTTAGCAAGTTTCACAATTTGAAGAGAAAAAGATAATTCAGAACTCAAGGTAATGCCCAGTTAATGTATGGAGCAATACAACTGTAAGGAGACTCCATCCAGGACTGGAGATATGACAGGGCAAGGGTGGGAGTCAGAGAACCAAATGGCTGAAGACTTCAACAGGTTCAATTTCAAAGAATTTTCTCTGATCCAGGCTGAAACAATGGATAAGCAATGATTGATTGGGGTGAGATCAGGAGTAGTGTTATCAGTTGGATAGATAAGCAGAATATCTGCATAAACGTAAGTTGATATATCTTGTCACTGAATCAGCATGAGAAAAGGGCTGAGAAAAACATTGAACAATAATGGAGATAGAGCTGAACCTTATGGAACACCACAAGGTAACAAATAACAAGTAGACACTTTGACATGAATACGGACTTGGAAAGCTCTGTTCATTAGGAATGAAGCAAACCACACAAGTACTGTTCCATGAACACCGATATCGTAAAGGCGGGACAGGAGCAAGTTATGGTCAATGAAGGTCTAATGAGATGGCAAGCATGGATTTGCCTAGATCTTGTACCTTATATATTTCATTCAAGATCACAGTGATGGTTGTCTTGGTACTATGAAATGGTCTAAAGCCAGAATGGCGTGAGTGCAAAGAGTGAGTGTGCTCAAGGTGATTGGAAAGCTGCTGAAATACTACTTTTTCTGTTAACTTTGGTAGACATGGGAGATTGGAAATAGGATGGCAGTTTTGAGGATCTAACCGGTTTCCCAGAGGGTCTTTCAGGTTGAGACGTAGAAGTGCCTTCTTCCAATTGTCAATTGACTATTCCTGATAAAAGACTATTGGTGATGATATTATGAATGAAGGGAACTAAACCCAGAGATGATTTGTGAAGCCATGACGAAGGTATAGAATCTAATAGCATGGTGGTTTTATAGGAAGAGTCTAGCATCCAGATGAGATTGAGAGATGAGAGGGGGTGAACTTACTCAGATATGCATTAGGCCCTGAAACATAGAGTTGGCAGGCTCAGCAGGTTCTGGGAGAGAGAAAGAAGGGGGCAAAGAGAGGGTGAGTTAGAGCCGGGCAATTTTATTCTTAGTGGTAAGATAGGAAATGATCTTAAAAACAGCCTTTGCAGAAGAAGTAGATTCATTTATTGATTCTGAAAAAACTTCTTTTTCACAAATTCGAGATGTGCTCAATAATAAGCATGATTGCTTCGAAAACGTTCAAGATTTAGAGGCAATGGAAACTTACACTAGGCTCTCTCAGCTGAGCAGACCTGACGTCTGAGAACGTGTAACTCTTCATTGAACCATGGGTGCAATGAGCCAGAGGTTGGTATTTTTTCTATCAGTGTCCATGCTACCTTGTGCTGATACTATGGGTGACCTTAATGCCACCTCTTGAAGTAGTGTTAAAGGTACCTGTGCTATGCATGCAGTAAGATACTGCTCACTAACTGCCAGCATTGTCCATGCTCTATCTCCACCCATAAGCCACCTTGTTCCCACCCCAATCCACGCTAAGTAGTTACAAGATTTTTACTGTCTGGCTGTTTTCAGCATGCTGTAGCTGTTGGCATAGGCCCATTAAATTCCATGCTAATTGCATATCGCACATTAGTCGGCATGACCCTAAACGTCTTAGAGGTATGTTTACTAGTCGGTGGTAGCGCTGCACGGAAGCCGCTACCACCGATTAGCAAACATACCCTTTAGTATATGATAAAGTGAAACAAAACAAGAAAGTGAACATGCCATATCTCTAATGCGAAGATTAACATGCCGGGGGCCTGTTAAATTGATTCAAACTCTGAAACCTTCTTTTTTATGATCTCTCTCCTGATTTACAAATTAAGTATCCTGCCTTCCAATGATTTGCAAATAGTTAATCTTGGTAATATTCAGGCATGGTCAGTTTAACTTTAAACACTTATACAGAACATTTATGAAGATTCCTTCACTGCCAGTGAAACAGCTAAAACTTGAGGTGATGTATTGAGGTGACGTTGAAATGCTTGATGCCATTGAAACTAAACTTTCTAAAAAAAGAAAAAAGACAAAAGAGAAAAAGTACCCTCTGGATTTACCATATATGAAATAGTTTAAAGACCCATGGAATAACATTTCAGGATCACAGTTTTCAGTATAGTAATTGGTTGCATTAAAAACAGCACATAGGAACATTTTTTGAGAATGGCGCACTAGGCAGTGACCCCGAATATTCTGATACTCATTGATTTGTGCAGAGAAACAAAAGAAACATGACATTTCAGCAGCCACTAAATAAAATATGCCAGCTTCTAGCATTATTTGACAGGCACAAACTGAAAGGAGAACTGGTATTTGAGAAACCATGACCTGAGCTTCCAAGGTCACCTTTTGAAGATGTTTACATGGATATGGACCTTACTAGAATTGTTACAAAAGATGAGCAGTTAAGCGGTGAAGAGGTGTCAACTGAACCAACTAATAGCTGTCAAGATTAAACTGTGCAGTGACTACCGAGCATGCATTATTCAGGTGCTGCAGGAATATAACGTGTGATCAGTAGAACAGAGAATGCTGTCAGGTGGACCGATAATTTAAAAGACTCATATTCATTTAGAGAATGACCATACCAATACTATATCTGTACACTTAGACCTGCTGTTCAGAGCACAAACATTTTTTTATGTTTTTGAAAAATTGACAAAATAAACAATATCACACATTGCAAGTAACTGTATATGAGAGTGAAGCAGTCATAAATACAGTCTATTGTGGCAAGGAGGCCTATCCGGAGTCCGGGGGAGGACAAAGGGACAGGGAATTCACCCTAGTAAAGGGCCCCCTTTCACCAAATCAGGGTAGGAAAGCCACAAACACCTCCAGGAACACCTCCAGGAATCAGAAAACTTCCACGTGGCCCAAATTTCATGCTCCCCCTAGTGGAATAAGGGAGAGAGGATACAGGGCCCAGAACCCCTATGGCAGGGAATTCTCCAAGCACTCAGGTGCCCAAAGTCAGGCTGATTGCCATCACCTGGGTAGGGAGGAGTTGGAGCTAGAGCCCTGGAAATATAAACCCATGCCAGACTATGAGAAAGGGGGAAGAGAAGCAGGAAGCCAGGCTGACACGAGCAGAGGCACAGACACAAGCAAGGGAAGCTTGACTGGTGCTGAGCAGAGCAGAGGAACTGAGCTTCCAGGAGAAGAGAGTGCTAATTGGCATATAGCAAGTCTGCAGTAGAGTTTGGGGCCAGGAACAAGAGAGACTCCAAGATTCCTCGGGAGGCTGTTAGCTGAGCACTGTGAGCAAGACGGGGAGTCAGAACCCATGCAGCTGGGAGGGCCCGAGGTGAAGCTGAATGATGAGGACACTCCCATGGACTGTTCCTTTTGCCAAGCTTTAAACCTGGGAACATAGAGAAAGAAAGCCAGTCCTGAAAGAAAGTCTTCCAGGAAAAAGGTACCCATAGTCCACAAGCAGGGTGGCCGTGATTCCCTCGTGTTTGTAAAGGGGAAGTTTACGGGGCTAAGGAGCAAGCCTGGAACTGTGATAAGCTTGTTAATCACCTGCTGCTGGAATGAGGACACTAGGGTAAGCTAAAGTAGCTATTATAACAAAGATTTCTTTTGCCCCTGGATTATATCTGTTTACTTGGAAAGTAGCCAAGAAAGGTTGGAAGCTGAATAGAAGCTAAACTACCACAGACTTTAAATGTGATTTGTTGTTGTGCTTTAGCCAGCAAGGCTACAAAGGAATGCGATATCCTTGCTGTTAAAGACTGTGTATCCTAAACTATCGAGAACCTTTAAACAGCCATTTTTGTGTTTGGGTTGGTTTTTGGACAATGCTCTGCTTCAAAGAGTCCTGAACAAATAATCGTGTATGTGGTATGATCAAACCATTGAGTACAAAACAAATTTCTGTCATTTGCCTTACCTCGTTGAGCCTGACTACAACTTTCTGCCTGATGCACCCATACAGCTAAACAAAGACTACATTTCCCAGAGGGCACTGCGGGAAAATAGTTTGAAAAAAAGCTGAAAAAGCGGATAGCGGAAAGTTCTTCTAATAACCACGCCCCTCTAAGCTAGAGGCAAGTGGTGGTGGCATGACATGATCTACAACAAGAAAAATGATCAATAAGGCGGAAAAAACAAATTCCCAGTACTCTCAGAAACCAAAGTCCAATAGAGGGAGAGGATAAAGAGAAAAAAGTCACAAAAAATGTTGGGGGCCATATTTAAAAGGATTAATGTGGTCTGCAGATCTGCTATCCGCGTTAATCTCAGTGAGTGGGATATTCAGCGGTACAAAGCTGAACATCCTTTCCTAACTCCACTGCAGTCCCTGATGCTAACTGCATGACACCGAGGCCTTCCAGAGGCAGTGCTCATTTGCAGATGTCCAAAGCACAAATAGTGCTTTTAAAAAAAACCCTTCTGCATCTTTATACAATTATGTGGAATAAAGGCATCTCCTTGCCTTCTGAACTTATGCATCCTGTAACAAATTTAACCTCTTTGAGCATATTTTTTGCTGCATATAATCTGGAGAAGTTTAAAAAGACAAACCATTTCAGTGTATAAGTTATAGTTTTGGCACATCAAAGTCTTTAAAAGTAACTCCTTACAGGGCAATTTTATAAACAGTTTTGTGCATATGTGGTAACATACACACATTTATTTATTTATTTAAAGTATAAAATGTCTCCCTTAACATCATGACAGCGATCCCAATATTCAACAGCACTATCGGGATATCACTGCAGAACGCAGAAAAGACACCCGGTTAAAAATGGGTTTTTCCGTGGGTGGAGCGGGAGCAGTCCTGGCAGCTATCTGGTTAGCTAACCGGCTACTTAAACAGCATAGAGTTAGGACTAGTCAATGGCTGCCCTCACTTCATCTGGTTTAGCCATTCAGTTAGCAGCTGAATATCGCTGTTAATTACATAGCCAGCACTGTGTCCGGTGAAACTGGATATTTAATGCTGGGTATCGGATAAGTTCCAGCACTGAATATGCATTGATAATAAAAGCAGCGGCAGCCAGGTACTTTAAAAGCACTGACTGCCACCACTGGATCTCGGCCCTATACTTCATAAAACACATGAATACATTGCAACGCTGTCCCTGATCCACCCAAATCTCTACAAGTGGTGGGTGTGTCATCATGATGGCATGTGTACTTATACGCACGCGTACCATAGAGCAAGTTTATAAAAGGCCTTTTCCACATGTAATTTTTTAAATAAAATTGCCTCCATGTGATTTAATGCAAATTATTTCCATATAGGACTCCTAAATTAATAGAGCAGGAAGCACCTATTTTTCATCTATGTGTCTTTATGAAATATTAGCACAAGTCCTGCAGCCATTGCACCTAGATTGAAGGCACAGATATTACGGCTGCTCGAGAGCAGACATAAATGTCAGCATGTACTTTGCACACATACATGTGTGTTTTATAAAGTACGCATGTAAATCATGACTCCGCCCATGCTCCTCCTACACTCCACCCCTGAGCATGCTTACATAACAAGTACATGCCAGCTTGCACCGTGCCTACTTTTAGGCATGACCAAACTTTATAATAGCTCATTGAACACATAAATCAGCTTTTTATGTGTGAATACGGTTTATAAAATTACTTTCATAATATGCACCAAAGGTTTCTAGTGAGCACTAAGAACATAAGATCATAAACAATGCCATACTGGGTCAGACCAAGGTCCATCAAGAGGCTAATCTAGGTCACAAGTACCTGCCAGGGTCCCAAAAAGTACAAACGTTCCACAATGCTTGTCCGAGGGTAAGCAGTGGATTTCCCTGGTCTCTTTAATAATGGTCATCCGGTACTTTCCCCTCTGCCTGGAAACAGGCTGTTGTGCACCCTTTACTGAAACCCCCATTTCTGGATGCATCCATTCCTTTGCATTACAGACCAGTTTCCAACCTTCCCTTCCTATTCAAAATTCTACAGAGAATCCAAGATGGCGGATAGTAGACATATATGAACGGCATGCAACCTGAGTCCTTCATATTGGAGGCAATATGGACTGCAATTGAACAACAAAGGGGTGGCCTTGGTTCCCCAGGTATCCTCTCTTACTCAGAAAGTGCCGAGGAACTCTGTGGCTATTGATGAAAATGATATGAAGATACATTCTCTGCAAAACTCTGTAGTGGTGGTTCAGTCTCAGCTTAATATATTAGAAGACTGCTCAAATACCTTTATTAAAGATTCCCTGGCATTAAAGGGGAAGTTGGAGACATTGGAAATCTCAGTTAGAGCTGGTTAATTTTCCCAGATTGTCTTTGGAATCAGCCAGGGATATATTCCACCTATATGTTACTGACACTTTGAGGGTTCCAGTGGTCTCACTTCCACCACTGGTTAAAGTTTATTACCTCCCTACAGCTAGGAAATCTACTTCAACTGTAGCTGTATCTGAGTTGATACAAGCTGATGTTATTAACTTGATTGGGATGCTGGAAGATTCTCAGGAGGAAGTTATATCTTCTGCCACACTTCTTGTTACCCTTGCCCTGTTATCTGATAAGGAGTGGTTGATGAAGGTTTTCTTTAAAAAAAGGAACCTGAGGTTCAAGGGACTGCTTGCTCATATGTTTTCTGATGTGGCTCGGGATACGCAGCAAAGGAGGCATGAATTTCTTCTTTTGCACCCTGGAGGTCAGCTGCTGGGAACTCTTTTCTTTCTGAAATATCCTTGCAAGTGCTTGGTTAAGCACTTGTCTAATTCCTATGTTTTTTATGAGCTGTCCCAGCTCCTTGACTTCATCAACATTTACCGCCTGGAGAATCTCTCGGGGCCTCTAGTAGATCCACCGTGAGACGAGTGGTATTCGGTTTGTTATTCGCACTTACGTTAACTTCACATATTTGGTTCTGATTTTCCTAACTTGGATCCCTAATTTTGAGGGCTAGAGTGGGATCAATTGTAATGTTTTTCTTTGTAGTTTTTGTTTCTTTGAAAAATACTTTGTAAATCATTTCCCAATTTCTGTACAAGATCTATTCTTGGGTTATATGTAAAACTTATATAAATATAAAATTTAGAAAAAAAAAATTCTAGAGAAATTTGTCTTTTCCCAACTTGCAGCTCTCCTTGACTCCACCGACTCCCTGCAGCCCCATCAATCTGGTTTCCACCCCGTTCAGAGCACAGACACCATCTTACTCTCCCTTCTCAGTGAAGTTCACCAATCATTGGACTATGGTAATACTACTATTGCTGTGTCTTTAGACCTTTCCTCTGTGTTCGACTTAATAAACCATGATTTCTTTCTATCCTGCTTGCACGAGGTTGGGCTCTGTGGCATAAGAACGTAAGAACATAAAATATGCCATACTGGGTCAGACCAAGGTCCATCAAGCCCAGTATCCTGTTTCCAACAGTGGCCAATCTAGGTCATACGTACCTAACAGGTTCCCCAAAAGACACAGGTTACACAATCCTTGTATTGGATCAAACATTGATATCCTGGGTCCCTTTTTAATAATGGTTTACAGACCTTTCCTCCAGGAACTTGTCCAAACCTTTTTTAAACCCAGCTACACTAACAGCCTTTACTACATCCTCCGGTAACAAATTCCAGAGTTTGATTACACGTTGAGTGAAAAAATATTTTCTTTTATTAGTCTTAAATAGTTTATCCTGTAGTTTCATTGCATGTCCCCTAGTCTTTCTCTATTCTGATAACGTAAACAATCGATCTACGTTTACCCGTTCCACTTCGTTCATTAATTTATAGACTTCTATCATATCTCCCCTCAGCTGTCTCTTTTCCAGGTTAAAGAGCCCTAACCTTTTTAGCCTTTCTTCATAGGGGTATCCTTCCATCCCCTTTACCATTTTGGTGGCTCTTCTCTGAACCTTTCCTAATAACGCTATATCCTTTTTAAGATACGGCGACCAGAATTGCACACAATATTCATGGTTCTATATTGGTTCTGCTCCTTCCTTTCTCACCACTCCTTCTATATCTCTATGGATACTTTTTCATCCACTCCTTACTCGCTCAGCTGTGGCATTCCCTAAGGGTCCATTTTAGCCTCCTCTTTTGTTTAGCATTTTCCTAGCACCACTAACACTTCTGGTACAACAGCTAGACGTCGCAGCCTACAACTATGCAGATGACATCCTACTGATGCTCGCACTGACCATTTGTCTTCTGATCTCACTCCACTTAACACCTGCCTAGACCGTATTGCTTCTTGGTTACACTCAAGCCACCATAAAATTAATTAAATTAAAACAACAGTGACTTGGTTAACGGACCCCTTGCCCCCACCTTCTCTTGCATCACGATTTCACTCATACCTTCCTTCGGTATCTTGGGGTTATCTTAGACTCTGCCTTAACGTTTCACCAACATAGCTCCATTGTTAAGCGCTCCTTCCTTTCCCTCCGTCACATCTGGGTAGTCTGCCCTTTTCTATCTATATTCACTTTAAGAACTTTACTTGTTTCCCTTGGCCTTTTCCCGACTGGATTCTCACTGATCTTCCAAAGTATGAATTGAAATGGTTACAACTCATCAAAACACTGCCACCAAGCTACTATTTCACGCCTACTATTTCATGCCTCCCATTTTGACCATGTTACCCCCATACTCATCAAGCTTCACTGGCTTCAAATTCACTACCGTGTCCGATTTAAACTCCTTACCTTAGCTCTAGACAAGATTCTCAAGAGTAAAGATGTCTCTCTCCATACAAAGATTTGACTTGTTCAAGCCATGGTGTTTTCAATAAGGTTATATGGATGTGAAAGTTGGACAGTGAAAAAGATAGACAGGAAGAAAATATATGCCTTTGAATTATGATGATGGCAACAAAAGCTGTGTATATTTATTTAGACATTTTTGTATACCACCTTATCCTTTGTGATGCAGTGGAACCTATGGAGGTTAGTGAGAGGGAAGAGCTTACCTCAGACTTGGCTGGACAGGAGGACTCAGCGTGTGTGAAAACAGCTGAGCAGCCAGTGCCGTCAGCACAAGTAAAGCAGAAAGGGTTTAAAATGAAGTTTCCCTTCTCTAGTAGTGACACAGGTAGAATTAGAGAAACTCATCAGGATCACCTGGCCTCAGAATCTGACGTAACGTGCAGAGAGAGGAGGTATATAAGTTCCTGGTCAGAACCAGGAAGAGGGCAGAACAGCAAGAGCAAGGAGTATGAGAGAAAGACTAGGAGAAGAGCTGAGAGTCCCAGAGGAAGTTCCAGTTCCAGGGGAGGTCTTGGAGGTCTGGGAGGACCCAAAGCTCTCAGAGGAAGTTCCAGGAGAGACCAAGGGAGCAGTAGAGCAGCTGGTCTCTGGAACGACAGTCCTAGGGAGGATTCCCACACGAGCAGGAAGTGGGGCAGTGTCTCTGAGGGATTGCATGAGCCACGGAGGAACCTAGCTCAAGCTGGAGGAACTGGGCCAGGGGAAAGAAAGCCCAAGGCTGACTTCAAAGCCTGCAGTAAGGTAACAAGCTTGAAGCCTTATTTTTATAGAGAAGAGGCTGGACGTTTTAATGGGCACAGCCCTGAGCAGGGTTTTAACTCAGAAAGATACTCAGACTTCCTACTAAGAGAGCCAAGAGAGGCAAACCAGAAAGAGACATTATCTGTACCAGGTTTCTATAACCCTGACTTTGATAAGTACCTTGGAAGAAAAGGGGTTTATCAGCCACAAGAGAATAAGCCATGCTCCAGCACATGTAAGGAATGTGATACGGAGAATATTGGGAGTGGTCCAGGCTTAATGCAGTGGGAGAGTGTTAACAGGTGTACAGACCCTGAGCCAATGGACTGCACGATTTGTCTATCAGATGACATAACCTCTTTGTGTTAACTTCAGCCAATGTGACCTTGTGACGTGAACAAGGAAAGAAGAAGAGATGTTCTAGCTATTTTCGTTCAGTTGCTGTTTTTGTCCTGTGTGCTTTTGCAAAGAATGTTTTATGTCCGGGAAAGGGAATAAAACCCTAATTTTTGCTTTAATCACTTGACTGACTGACTCTGTTTAAAGGAGAGAAGCAGTTTATTAAAACCACAATACCCTAGGCATTGGCCTATTGGGTCCACAGAGGCTCTACTCAGGGTCTCCGTGACAAATGGCATAGTTGGGGCGGATTTTCATTCCAGAAGCAAGCCCACCAGGACGTTGCACAGCTCAACAGAAGGAGCGGACGTTGCCACGCCCAGAAGGAACCGGAGTGGACTACAGAAAAAACAAGCACCTTCTCAAAGCGAGACCCTCCACCTGGCTCAGGTAAAAGGATATATGGGCACAGGCTGGGGAGGATTCAAAGTGAGAAGGAGTTGCTTTTGAAAAAAAAAAAAAAAAAGGAAAAGTTTTTTTCCAGCGGTACCGCACTTGGTGGTTGTTTGTGGTTTGTTTTACAGAGTCTGAAAGCCACAAGATGGACGTCCAGGAGGTTCTACGCTGGATGAGCCTCCAATTTGATAAGCAACGGGAGCTGGCCCAGCAGAGTCAGGAGCAGGCCATGGCTGCCCTGCAAGCGCAGCAAAACCCCTTGACGGACTTGGTGCAGACACTGTTGGAAGAACCACGGAAGAGGACAACACCAGAAGACTTCAGTAGGGTAGGCCCACAACAGTGTTGGATATGGACATTTGGTCAAATGACCGATAAAGACAATTTTGATGACTTTGTAGAGTCGTTCGAGGGGGTAGCTCTCCATGCACACTGGCCTAAGGAGCAGTGGGCGGTTAGACTCGCCGCCTCCTTAACAGGAGAAGCTCTATCGGCGTACCGAGCGATGCCTGCCGCTTTGGCAGCTGAATGTGAGGAGATCAAAAGAGCAGGGCGGGACATGCTAGGCCCGACACCGGCTGTATACAGAAGAATGCTCAGGTCCATTAAATTACAAGCAGGTGAAACACCGAAAGCACTGGGCCATAGGGTGCGCAGTTTAGTTTTAAAGTGGCTGGAACCTGAGGGTAAAACTGTGGATAGCCTGATTGACATGATTGTCTTGGAACAGTATTTTGAGGCAGTTCCATTAGAGGTAAAAATCTTTTTAACGTTACAAGACTGCACAACCTCCATAAAGGCAGCGCAATTGATGGAACGGTTTCTTGAAGCCGAGATGGCCAAAAAGACACCAGGAAGCGCTGAGTGGAGGCTGGGGTTAAGCAGTCCTGTAAAGTTAAATAAAGGGCCTCAAATAGACATGCGATGCATAAAGGAATGTTTACCTAAGAGAAATGATAAAAGTGTTTTTGTGAAATGCTTTCAGTGCGGAAAGATAGGGCATATGAAGAAGGATTGCCTAGATCGCACGGTTCTAATAACGAAAGGTAATGAGCGGGTACAGCAGGGATTCCGCATCGATGTGGAGGTGGAAGGAGTTCCCGCCAGAGCCTTGCTAGACTCGGGGGCCGATCAAAGTATGGTCTCCCGCAAGTTTTGGGAAATCATACAGGCCCGAAATGATTTTCCCCCGAGTCAAGCTGAAGGGGTAGCTAAAATAAGGTGCATTCACGGATCTTCCACATGTTATCCTCTTTTTAGCCTGATGATAAAAGGATTAGGAGCCCGAAAGAGAACCCTGGTAGCCCTAGTGCCAAAACTACCTTTTGACTTGGTCTTAGTAGGGACTGGCCCCCATTTGACAAAGGGCTGAGGGAAGGTCTGCACCCAGAGGGGGACAGGACATCAGGAGGGTCCCAGCTCCAAAGTCCCGGAAAACCAGAAAAGCCTCCAGAGGAAGCGAATGGTCGGGAAGGGGAAAGGTCCTTTGAGTGTCCCCGCAGGGAAAAGGGAAAAGAGAAGCCTCAGCCAGCAAGCAGTGAGGGAGGGGAAGCCCTGGTGACTTTCGTACCCGGACCCCTGTTTGCAAAGACCCCAAAGAGAAATCCCTGTTCCAAACCGCAGGCAGAAGCAGGAATACCCAGTAAGGAAGGCTTCACACTAAAGTTCTGCAAGATGTCCCCTAGTGCTCAGAGCCCGCAAAAAGCGACTGCAGCGTCAGCAGGCTTTGACCTTTGTAGCGCAGTGACAGCAATAGTGCCAAAGGGGGGGAAAGCCCTGATCGATACGGGGTTACAAATTCAACTGCCAGCAGGGTGTAATGGGCGGATTGCTCCCCGATCCAGACTGGCATCGAAGTATTTTATCGATGTTGGGGCCGGGGTTATTGACCCTGACTACAGGGGAGGGGTCAAGGTGTTGCTATTTAATTTTGGGGAGCGGGATTTCGAGGTGCAAATCGGGGATAGGATCGCTCAGATCATATGTGAGCGGTTTGGGTCACCTGAGGTGAAGGAGGTGCCCCAACTGACCCCTACTAGTCGGGGAAGTGGTGGATTTGGCTCCATGGGCCAGAGGGAGGTTCAGGGACTCACCGCCACCTCAGAAGAAAGGCTAGAGGATGATCTAGGCCTCCAAGTTGAGGACTGTAAGGCGGAGTCGGCTCCAAAAATGGGAACGGAATTGTCGCTGCAACAACAGCACCAGTTAGCCCAGTTGTTTGCGCAGTTCAAGGACGTTCTTATGCCTATACCGGGGGAAACCACACTAGTAGCCCACGAAATTCTCACCCCTCCCGGGAAGATCGTGCAGCAGCGGCCTTACCGCTTGCCAGAGGCGCGCAAGAGGGAGGTCATTTCACAGGTTCAGGACATGCTACACATGGGCATCATTGAGGAGTCGAAAAGTCCCTGGTGCAGCCCAGTGGTCCTAGTTCCAAAACCTGACGGCAGCCTTCGGTTCTGCATCGACTTCCGGCAGGTTAATGCTATATCACTCTTCGATGCTTATCCTATGCCGAGGATCGAAGAGTTGTTGGACAGACTGGGCCAGGCCCGGTACCTGACCACCCTTGACCTCACCAAGGGATACTTGCAGATACCGCTAACCAGTGCCTCCAGACCCAAGACGGCATTCAGTACGCCGCTTGGTTTATTCCAGTTCAGGCGCATGCCATTTGGCCTGCATGGGGCTGCGGCAACATGTCAGCGGCTGGTTGACCAAGTCCTCCGCCCTCACCAAAGTTATGCGGTGGCTTACATGGACGACATCGTCATCCATAGTACCACCTGGGCACAACATCTTCCACGAGTCGAAGCCGTGTTGAAGGCCTTATGGCAAGCCGGGTTGACCCTGAATCCGGGAAAGTGTCTGTTCGCAGGAACAGAAGTCAAGTATTTGGGGCACATGGTGGGGAAGGGGATGGTCCGACCCCTACAAAATAAAATAGAGAGCGTACAGAAGTTCCAGCGGCCCTTGAACAAGAAACAACTCAGAAGTTTCTTGGGTTTGATAGGGTATTACAGGCGGTTCCTACCCAGGTTCGCAGAAGAGAGTGCGATATTAACAGAGATGTTGAGGAAAAATGCTCCCAATAATCTACGATGGACACCAGAAGCGGAGGCCGCCTTCACATTGCTGAAGGGGAAATTATGTAAGGCTCCGGTCCTATATGGGGTGGATTTTGACCGCACTTTTATCCTACAGACAGACACGTCAGAGTCGGGGCTGGGCGCTGTACTCTCCCAAGAGTTCGAGGGCACTGAACACCCAGTTCTGTACTTGAGCAGAAAATTGTCCAAGGCGGAAGGCAATTACTCGACCATCGAGAAGGAATGCCTCACTATCAAATGGGCGATTGAGGCGCTCAGATTTTATCTCACTGGCCAACACTTTGTACTAATTACTGACCATGCCCCTTTGAAATGGTTAGGCACTATGCGTAATCACAACCCTCGCCTCACCCGCTGGCACCTAGCATTGCAGGCATTTAGCTTCACCATACACCACAGGGCGGGCAAGTTACATTTAAATGCCGATGCTGTGAGAATGATGGTTCCCCAGCCCGGAATATCTTAAGGGGGGGGGATATGTGATGCAGTGGAACCTATGGAGTTTAGTGAGAGGGAAGAGCTTACCTCAGACTTGGCTGGACAGGAGGACTCAGCGTGTGTGAAAACAGCTGAGCAGCCAGTGCCGTCAGCACAAGTAAAGCAGAAACGGTTTAAAATGAAGTTTCCCTTCTCTAGTAGTGACGCAGGTAGAATTAGAGAAACTCATCAGGATCACCTGGCCTCAGAATCTGACGTAACGTGCAGAGAGAGGAGGTATATAAGTTCCTGGTCAGAACCAGGAAGAGGGCAGAACAGCAAGAGCAAGGAGTACGAGAGAAAGACTAGGAGAAGAGCTGAGAGTCCCAGAGGAAGTTCCAGTTCCAGGGGAGGTCTTGGAGGTCTGGGAGGACCCAAAGCTCTCAGAGGAAGTTCCAGGAGAGACCAAGGGAGCAGTAGAGCAGCTGGTCTCTGGAACGACAGTCCTAGGGAGGATTCCCACATGAGCAGGAAGTGGGGCAGTGTCTCTGAGGGATTGCATGAGCCACAGAGGAACCTAGCTCAAGCTGGAGGAACTGGGCCAGGGGAAAGAATGCCCAAGGCTGACTTCAAAGCCTGCAGTAAGGTAACAAGCTTGAAGCCTTATTTTTATAGAGAAGAGGCTGGACGTTTTAATGGGCACAGCCCTGAGCAGGGTTTTAACTCAGAAAGATACTCAGACTTCCTACTAAGAGAGCCAAGAGAGGCAAACCAGAAAGAAGCATTATCTGTACCAGGTTTCTATAACCCTGATTTTGATAAGTACCTTGGAAGAAAAGGGGTTTATCAGCCACAAGAGAATAAGCCATGCTCCAGCACATGTAAGGAATGTGATACGGAGAATATTGGGAGTGGTCCAGGCTTAATGCAGTGGGAGAGTGTTAACAGGTGTACAGACCCTGAGCCAATGGACTGCACGATTTGTCTATCAGATGACATAACCTCTTTGTGTTAACTTCAGCCAATGTGACCTTGTGACGTGAACAAGGAAAGAAGAAGAGATGTTCTAGCTATTTTCGTTCAGTTGCTGTTTTTGTCCTGTGTGCTTTTGCAAAGAATGTTTTATGTCCGGGAAAGGGAATAAAACCCTAATTTTTGCTTTAATCACTTGACTGACTGACTCTGTTTAAAGGAGAGAAGCAGTTTATTAAAACCACAATACCCTAGGCATTGGGTCCACAGAGGCTCTACTCAGGGTCTCCGTGACACCTTCAATCAAAGTGCTCACAACACAATTGGGGGATACATTTAACATGAGGGGTATTTACAGGGAACATGGGCTATGGAGTGTTAAGTGGTTTGCCCAAGACCACAAGGAGCACCTGTGGGACTAGAAACCCCAGTCCTTCTGGCCCAAGGTTGCTGTCCTCTAGTGGGATTTGAACCCCTGACCTTCTGGCCTGAGGTAATGTGCCCCAACCACTAGGCCACTCCTCCACTCCACTCAGGACTGCCTGAAGAACAAACCAGTCAGTACTAGAGAAGATCAAACCTACGCTTTCCTTAGAAGCTCAGATGACAAGACTGACTTTCATACTTTGGACACATCATGCAAAGACAGAGATCATTGGAGAAAGACATAATGCTTGGCAAGGTAGAAGGTCAACATAAAAGAGGAATGCCAGCAATGAGATGGATTGATACAATAATCGCAGCTGTGGGTGCCACTCTATCAACAATGAGCCACCCGACTGAAGACTGAACACAGTTTAGGTCAACTATCCAGAGGGTCGCTATGAGACCACACTGACTCAATGGCACTTAACAACAACCTTAGTCCACAAAGCCATCCATACTGGTATACCTCAATATCTTTCCTCTCTCATTATATTACATACGCCACAAAGTGTCCTCTGCTCTGTTCACATGAACTAGCTCCATCTCCCTTCTCCTTCCCAGGCTTTTTTAGAATCCACCCGTCACTCTGCTTTTTACTTCCTCGGTCCCTCCCTGTGGAATAGCCTTCCCCCCATCCTCCGCCTGGGACCATCACTTGCAAAATCCAAAGCCCAGCTCAAGACACACCTCTTCTGTAAAGCATACGATCTTCCTCCCTGAACATTTGCAATCCCTGCTCTCCCCTTTTTTTCTGTTCCTCTCCCTCATATGTATCCTCCCTCCCTCTTTTCCTGTATCACCCTCCTCCTCCTCATTAAGTGTGTGTCCTATCACTCTTTCTACATACCATTAGTGTTACTTTTTCCTTTCTTAGATATGTTTTTAAATTTTATTTTATTGTAAACCACTGTGATGCCCCACAAAGAGCGGTATATCAAGTTTTAATGAACATAAACATAATTTATGGACTTTTCCTCCAGGAACTTGTTTAAACATTTTTAAACCCAGCTGCACTAACAGTTTTTACTACAGCCTCTGGTAACGAAATCCAGAGTTTGATTAACAACATTGAATAATTTTGTGTCATCTGCAAATTTGATCACCTCACTTATTATTCCCATTTCCAGGTCACTTATAAATATGTTAAAAAACTGTGGGTGCAGCACAGATCCCTAGGGTACTCCACTATTCACTTTTCTCCATTGAGAAAATTGGCCATTTAGCACTACTCTTTGCTTTCTATCTTTTAACCAGTTCCTGATCCACAATAGTACACTGCCTCCTATCCCATCACTTTTTAATTTTGACAAGAGTCTCTCATGAGGGACCTAGTAAAAGCCTTTCTGAAAATCCAGATGCACTATATCAATCAGCTCACCTTTATCTACCTGTTTATTTACATCTTCAAAAACACTATAACAGATTGGTAAGGCAAGACCTTCCTTGGCTAAAACCATGTTGGCTTTCTCCCATTAAACCATGGCTATTGACAGTACATGTTCAGTAATTTTATTCTTTATAATGGTTTTTACCATTTTGCCTGGTACTGAAGTCACAAATTCAAGAAAAAAATCACTCCACCAAATATACAAACCTTTCATTGTAGGCTTACTACTTCATACAACTTCACAAAGAGGAGAAAAAGGCCTGAGTCAGTGGGGTTCAGAGTAGGGGCATATGTCCGCCCTCGCTCATCCCTTACATATCAGCAGTCTGAAAAAAAACCCCTCATTTTGTGTCATATCTTTAAATCTTTAAATTTTAAATCATCCAATTATAAACTTTATACCCAACAACTTTGAATCAACTATTTTCTCCATTCTCATCTAGAGCATGCCGAGATTCCACCTCAAAAAACACCCAAAACACCAGAGAAGCACAAAAATATGCAGTGTTCACAATATGCACTTAGTTTCAATTAGCTTGCAATGAATTCCATTCATTTAGCTCAAAATCCCTGACGCCGTCCACCATGTCAACTGAGCGTTTGAAAGGGATCAACTTCAAAACATGGATGCTGTAGAGGAGAGCAGAAAACCATTATCATTAACATTCAAAATGTCTACATCACTGTCAGACATTACCCTTCATGCAAACCAATCAACCCCCTAGTGCCTAAACAGTATCATCACACATACCTTCTATAATGTCACAAACTTGATACGGCATGCTCCGCGGTTCCACTCAATCATCACAAAAACGCCACACATGCGCACGCATTCAAATTCTTCCCACTAATTACCATACCAAAACAAAGCACACGCGCAAGGAAACCCATCACTGCTGACTCAAAGTCCATGTCATCCTTACATCCACCCAAGAGTTCGCACTTCACAAGACCCAATGCAAACCATTCACAAAACAATAGAAACTGTTCCTCACTTCACCAAACCCGCTGGCCCACACTGACTACAGTATTAACCACGAAAGTCACACTTTAAACAGACATACCGATTCAGCCCTCAGATGGCCCAAGTGGGTGCACAAATCCATCCTACCACACTCTATGCGATCTGTATATCTGTGAGGATAGATCAAACACAATAACACCCGCTACCAAACTCCACATACTTTCAATCGCTCTCCACTAAATACAGGAAAATCATCCCAACAGATCCACTTAAACAAAGAAATTAACATTTTTACACACAGAGGGCGGATTTATATTCTGCGGAACAGCACGACATGTGACTCAAGTTTTGTGGTTTACCTCATCAGATGCCCTTGTGATATGTTGTAGATAGGGAAGACGATCGGCCATTCAAATTAAGGATGGACAAACATAAGAGCCAGGTGCGGTGTGGATGACAGGAAGCCCCCATTGTAAAACATTGTATTGACAAGGGACATGTGTTTACAGATCTGAGGTGTTTTTGCATTGATCAAATTTTGAGGGGTAGTGGAGATTGGAGTAGAGAGCAGTCCCTACTTTTGTGCAAGCAAAAGTGGATTTTTCATTTGGATACAGTATGTCCGAGGGGGCTGAATGCCCAGATAGACTGGAATTTATGTTTTTGATGGGTGGGGAGGGTTGGTTGTTTAAGTGGATCTGTTGGGATGATTTTCCCATATTTAGTGAAGAGCGATTGAAAGTGTGTGGAGCTTGGTAGCGGGTGGTATTGTGTTCCATCTATCCGCACAGATATACAGATCGCATTGAGTGGTAGGATAGATTTGTGCAACCAATCGGGCCATCTGAGGGCTACCTCGGTATGTCTGCTGTTTAACGTGTGACTTTCGTTGTTAATACTGTAAGGCAGCGTGGGCCAGTGGGTTTGGTGAAGTGAGGAACAGTTTCTATTGTTCTGCATCGGGTCTCAGGAAGTGCACACTCTTGGGTGGATGTAAGGATGACATGGACTTTGAGTCAGCATTGACGGGTTTCCTCCTATGTGCGCTTTGTTTTGGTATGGTAATTAGTGGGGAGGATTTAAATGAGTGTACATGCACGGCTTTTTTGTGATGAATGAGTGGAACCATGGAGCATGTCAAGTTTGTGACATTATAGAAGGTATGTGTGATGATATTGTTTAGACACTAGGGGGTCGATTGGTTGGAATGAAGGGTAATGTCTGCCGGTTATATTTCTTGTAGGTGTTTTGAATGTTATTGATAAAGATTCTCTGCTCTCCTCTACAGCATCCATGTTTTGAAGTTGATCCCCTTGAGAAAGCCAATGGCGAAACGCTCAGTCGACATGGTGGACGGCGTCAGAGATTTTGAGCAAAACGAATGGACTTCATGGCAAGCTAATTGAAGCTAAGTGCATATTGTGAACATTGCATATTCTTGGGCTTCTCTGGTGTTTTGGATGTTTTTGAGGTGGAATTTGGGCATTCTGTAGAAGAAAGTGGAGAAAATAGTTGATTCAAAGTTGTGTTTGGATAAAGTTTATAATTGGATGATTTAAAATTTAAAGATTTAAAGATATGACACAAAGTGAGGGAGTTTTTTCAGGCCATTGATGTGTTGGGGGTGAGTGAGGGCAGACATATGCCCCTGCTCTGAACCCCATTGACTGAGGCCTTTTTCTCCTCTTTGTGAAGTTGTATGAAGTAGTAAGCCTATGATGAAAAGTTTGCATATATAATGGAGTGATTTTTTCTTGAATTTGAGTATTTCAGTTCACTCTGGAAGTGACATCTATTGGATTTGTTGTACTGAAGTCAGGCTCACTGGTCTGAAGTTTCCTGGCTCACCTCTGGAACCCTTTTTAAAAATTGGTATTACATTGGCCATTCTCCAATCTTCAGGTACTACAGATGATATTACCAATAGTTCACAGATTACTAACGGTGGGTTTTAATCTCATATTTAATTTCTTTCAGCACCCTCAGATGTATACCATCTGGTCCAGGCAATTTGCTACAAGTTAGTTTATCAAATGGTTGCAAATAGCATGCATGAAACAACAGAAGCAGGAAAACAACATTTTACCCTCTGAAATGGCTAAGAAAATTGCCCTTCCTAATTCTTTTACCCAGGTAGAGAGAAAGGCAGCAGCTTTTAGGGAAGGCAACAGATCTCAGATGTGGAGGTGCTTTATAATGCCACATGCAGAGAGAAGCGAAAGATAAAGCTGAATACTCTGAATATCCTTTTGTTTGCAGCAGGAGAAAATAATCCCTGCCGGTAAATAACCTGGTTATTTAATCATTTACATAGCACAGGAGTTCACAGAATAGAAGCCAGGCCCATATTAGCATGTTTATAGTCTGAAAACTCCGGAAGACTAGAAAAGCACACTCAGCAAAGGTAAGATACAGACATGCTGGAGAAATCAGTCTCCTGCCATCAGTAGACTATGCCATCCTGTGTACAAACAGGCAGTTTATATTTTTTCACTGTGCATATCAGCAAAGACTGACCTGATTAAAATCATAAATCAGATGGTGCTTCTCTGTATAAGTCTCCAGAGTTAGCCTGTGTGTGTATATTAATTAAGTTATGCCATGCAATCAAAAAAATTGGCTTCTGTCAATTTGCAGTCTAATTAATATTTTGAAAAACATTTTGATCAAACCCATTGGAGCTTCCATGAAGTGTCTTTCTACTAAGGTAGTGCTCTTAGGCTATGACTCACCTCATGCAACTGATTCCAGATACTTTCTAGTTAGAACAACCACAATGGTATGGATTTGGGTTTTCAAACCTGTTTCCAAGGTGAGGTACAATTTAGGAACCATAGGCAGGTGCCTTCTCCAGAGGGCTTACTGTGCTAACATGCACTAATGTGCATATTTAGCCATATTAACAATTCCGTATTTGAATAATGGAGATGGGCTTGAAAATGAGATGGTTTTGTGTGCACAAATGTTTGCTATTAGGTGCACTCTTGAAAATATACCCTTTAAATGACATTTTAGAAAGGACATGCAGGTGAAATCTAGGACGTTCAGGACAGAACGTCCGAAAAAACATCAGGGATGTTTAAGTGTCAGCCTGATTTTGGAAACATGGATGTCCCTGAAACATATTGCTGCACCAGCAGCCACAAAGATGTCCTGTCTAGAAAAACTGTGGTCAGGAATGTCTATCCTATGATGCACACAAGCTATTTTGCATGCAGTGATATACATTAGCGTGCCATACCAAAATCAAATGTCCTATGTTTATTATCATCAATAAATATATAGGAAGGTATCAGAGTACCTTCTTCTCTCTGCCCTCCCGGGTCTAGATGGCAGAACGAGAGCTTTTCTGATGCCTATTCATGCCTTGGAGCAGGTATAAACTTGGATGCAGCTCGGGATGTGCAGGGTGTTTCTGAAATTGGGCAAGGATGTCTAAGTACTTGGGAATGCCCCTGTTCAACCTTGGACATCCTCGCACTGGGGGGTGTCCTTAGAAACTGCTATCTAGAATGGCTCCAGGGACATCTCCATGCTTTCAGACGTCCAAAGCATGAATGGGGCTTTGAAAATAACCCCCCCCCCCCCCTTTATGTACTACCCATAAAATCTAAGGATCAGCAGCAGCACTAAAGGACAACTGAGCCCTCAAAGAACCTTAAAAAGGGAAAGGTATTCACAGGTCCAGTGTTTCACTTCCCCCGCCATTGTCCTCTCTTGCTGCAGTCCCCGAGAGTCTTCCCTGGGGAGAAACAATAGCTTCAGCATCCACAGGTTTAGGATTCATGCACTATACAGGGAACGTACAAACTGTCCACACCAACGAATGTCATGCCTAAAGCAAAAGATGCAGAAAACGTCCATAGATAAGTGGCGCTTATCCAGATAGCAACAAAACAAAACATTCAGATCAGTCACACCGTTCTCATGCAGGTACATCCTTGGTGAATCTTCATTCCCTCAAAACATTCCATGAACGTCCGTGAGTTCTTTGGTTTCTTATTTGGATCTAATAGTTGATTTTTGCAGCTCATCAGAAAATCCTCTGAGCACCATAGATCTGAGGTTCCTCCGGGGTCTCTCCTCCAGACTTCTCTTCGCAGTTTGGATTTGAAGGACTGCCTATCTCTCTATTCTAGGAGCAAAGACAAAGAAGCAATCCTTAGCTTTAGTCTCCGGTTTATATTATTGTGTTTTGTGTGGTGATTTTAATTAGTGGAACCATCAAGCTGAAAAGGTAACTGTATTCACGGGAGGGCCTAAGCACATTCTGTCCCCCCCCCCCCATGAGAAAGAGTCCCATACAGAGTACTGTGTGACTTAATGATCCAGCTAATTCAGGGTTCTTCGAGGGTATCAAAATTTGGTGTTTATTGGTTTTCACAGTGCAACATTAGTGCTGAGTAACTATTCTAGTTAATTCAAACACTTAGCTTGAAATCGAACATGCAACATTTTCTGTAATTTAATTTACTCCAAACCATTTATTGATTGGGGATTTTTTACCCCAAAGGATTATAACATAAAACACACAATAGCTTTGATTTCTGCAAATCAAAACTGCCTTCGGTTCCCAGTCATTCCCCAAACATTCCTCAGCCCTCAAGGTCATGCAGCTTTACTCCAACATTCAGAATCTCACCTTTTTAGTAGCTTCACCCCTTGCAATTTTCCCCCCACAACCCCACTGCTCATAGCTTCCTCAGTATGGCCTCCTAACAGCCCCAACTCTCACACCCCACACAATACAGCCTCCCATTAACCAGTCCAGCACCTGCATCTCCACAGTCCGGCAACCCAATAGCCATACGCTCTCATTTCTCCCACAGTCTGGCCAGCTAACAGCCCCAGTACTCCCATGTCACATTGTCTTGCTCCCCAACAGTCCTAGAACTCACATTTCCTACTGCACAATCCCACCCACACTACATCCAAAGTTCTCAAAGCTCCTTCTCACCTTTCCCGCCCACCGATAGCTATCCTTGCCACTGATAACCTGGCAGAAGAAAGAGGCCACATTCTCCTTCTCTGCTGTCTGGGGACTGGCAGCTTCATTGAACTGCGTGGGACACCATAATTCTGCATGGGTACAAATAGCCACAGTCAGCAGAGAAGGGGGACATAGCCTCTACCTTCTTCTGCTGGTCAATTTGTGGCAGTGACGTATCTGCAGGGAGGTGACCCAGGTCCAAGATCTTTGCTCTCAGGTCATTATCAGGGAGAGTGTCATAGTAATATGGTAGCATAGTATATGATGGCAGATAAAGACCAGTATGGTCCATCTAATCTGCCAAGCTGCATTCTTTGAGGAAAGTGAATTGGATCTAGCCCATGCCTTCCTCAAAAGGTCAAGGTGACTTATATTCCTAAAGAGCAAATATTTTCCTATCCCTAGAGGGCCTACAATCTAAGGATCCCTTTTACTAAAGTGTGATAAGCAGTTAATGTGAGTTTTTACATGCTGCAACTGTGCACAAAGGCCCACGGTAATTTACATGTGGCATGAGAACCACTACTACTACTAATCACCTGACACTAATTCCCACACTAACTGCAATTGTGCAGGGAATGGGCATGTTAGGGGCACACTGCAGTTAGCACAGGGGAAAATATCTCATGCTGTCAATGTTGCAATTAGCATGGGGGCACGGTGAGTGGTGCAAAATGCACCTGCGGTAATAGTGCAGTGCATTAGGGTAGATGTCCCTGCAGTTACTGCTGGGAACATGTTGCATACATTCCAGCAATTACCATTTTGCACTTCATGCATGCTAGTTATAGTGTTGGAGAAGAGGAGGGAGAGCCTAGTGGTTAGAACAACAGTCTAATACCCAAAAGATCAAGGTTCAATTCCCACTGACACTCTTTGTGATCTTGCACTGTCTACGTCCGGTCCTACCTTGCCAAGAAAACACAGGGGCTGCTAAATGTCTGTTAAGTGGGAAAACTGAATGCACTTCAGTAAAAGGGCCCCTAAGTTTGTAGCAGAGGCAATGGAGGGGTAAGTGTCTTGCCCAAAATCACAAGAGACAGCAGTGGGATTCAAGCCCTGGCTTCTCTAGTTCTCAGGCTACTGCTCTAACCATTAACCTACTCCCACGGCTCAGAGCAGACGGGGAGGCAAATGCCAGAAGTTAGATTATAGTTTTTCTAGTTGAATCCAAGAGACTCAATTTTCACTTGTTAGTTATTGAGGTTTTATCAGTATGAAAACAGCGTGCAATATGTCTCTCTCTCTCTCTCTCTTTTTCTTTCTTTTTTCTCTGCTTCTGATTAAGTTTTTCTCCACTGAGATGTAGGAAGAGTTGTTACTAACCAGGATTAAGGTACTTGTTCAGAGTTGGCAAGGAGCGAATGGATTGAGGAGCATTTGCACAACTGTGTTAGGGAATCTGTCGCTGGTCTGGAATGAGGTGCGTAGAGTCAAGAACTGGACAATAAAGCTACATCAGCAGAGTTACAGTATGTAGGGGGCTCAGAAATAGAATAACAGGAAGAATGATTTAAAGCAGATGGAAAGTGCACTGCTGGGCTCAGCATATTCTCTCATTTATTTATAACTCTTTATTGGATAATTTAAAAAAATAATAAACTGCAGGATTTTATGTCAAGTGAATGAGTAAAATCCCCCATTTGCATTGGACACAGTTGGCTACCTGAATTAGAGCTCAGGGCTGGTTTTCATCTAGCATCTACGGCAGCGGATTCATTTTTTCCAGCTGTGCGAGCTGTTTGAGAATATTGGCAATTTTATGTCCTGGTTTAATGTAGTAATCAGTCTTTTTAAAATGAAGGCCAGCGAGGAGATGCATGGAATATTTGAAGCATGGAGCTCCCGACAAGCCCTGGGAGGACTCAGGTAGGGTTCCTTGCAAATGTATATGCACTGCATTGTCAGCCTATCACCAGGCTTCTTCTAGCCCTGCTTTCCCTGGAATATTCCTTTCATATCTAACGGGATTCAGGATTTAAGACGAATCGTATGAATATATCTGTTTCTATTAAGCCTGATTTTGGAAAAAGGATGATTCACACACAGCGTTCCCTCTAAAGTGCATGGGAGTCCGCCACCCACGTTCCTACCATCAAGGGTAGTGCAGTACAATTTGCAATCACAGAGAGCAGGCAAGCTCTGTGGGTCTCCCAGCGACAACGCCTGCCCCAAGTAACTGCAACTGTGATACTGCTGCATCATCTCTGATGCTAGGAACACAGGTGGAAGACGTCTGCACACCTTTGAAGGAATGTTCTTCATACATTGATTTATTATTAATATTGTTAATATTTAGCTCATGCCTTTCCAACAGTAGTTCAAGGCGAGTTACAATCAGGTACAGTAAGTATTTCCCTGTCCCTGGAGAGCCGCCTCGATCGAATCACTTACACCATAATTACCAGGATGTTGCTTTTCTTGGACTTAATAACCCTCATTTCAGATTGAGAGTGGCAGAGAAATAGCCAGGAGGAAAAAGGAGGCGATAGTGCCTCTGTTTAAGTCTCCGATTAAACTTTACTTGGAGCACTGTGTGCAATGCTGAAGTCTGCAACTTCAAAAGGATATAAACACAGGGCCGGTGCAAGGACTGGAGGCGCCCTAGGTGGGCCTTCCACCCTGCCACCCTCACCCTCATTGCCACCCCTGCTGCCCCTCTCCAGGGCCTGCAGCAGGGACAATAACTTCCAAACCGTGGTGCGTCATTTATGAATATGCTCCAATACTGCATCGCAATTTTCTTCTCTTCCGATGTGCTGTTTCTGCCTCCTCCAATACTGCTTCCGGTTTATGCAAACCAAAAGTGGAGTTGGAGGGGAACAGAAACGTCACATAGATGCAACATGGGGGGGGGGGGGGTCACTGCCATATAAGTCATTTTTTGCCTTATATGGCAGTGTGACCCCACCTGGTACATCCCAGGATGCACTGCCCAGGGTCAGGCACTGCCATTTTATAAGATGGGGCGCAGGGATGGAAGCGTCTGGGCAATGTCCCCGTCCCATGATTGAAGGTACAAGGAGAGGGGGCGGGTTAAGGACAACTCAGCCCTCAGGGAGTTTTCTTGTTTGGGAGATGGGGTTCGTGGCCACTGGGCCACCAGGGATTTTTTTGATTGGGTATGGGAGGAGATTGGGACCATTGGACCACCAGGGTTCTGTTTCTGTCAGGGGATCAGTGTCCAGTGTCAAACTTCACCTCAGATGACCCTGTTTCTTCGGGACAGCATGTCAAACCTGCGCCGACGTCTGTGTGTATATGTTTGTCTTGCTTTCTCAATTTCACCCTGACTTTTTGTGCACTGAGTAATTTACATATTGCATCCCAACACAGAGTCAGCATTAAACTCGTGCTATGAAACCCTGTGCTAGAGCTTTAAGCAATGAGCCTGGTAAGGAATGATCATTGACTTTATGTAATTATTTTATGTCAATTATTTTGATGTTATTATATTCCGCTTTGTACATCTCATGATTGTAAAGGTAAATTATAAGTGATGATATTAAATTAAATTAAATCCTTCATCCCCTGGTTACCCACTGTAGGTTCCTCTTCTATATTTAGCCAAGGTATCAGCCCCTCCAGACAAATTCCTCCCACTTCCATATTATATACCATCCTCTAGAGGCACTCTTACAATTATTTGCTCTCTATAGGCCCATAGTAAGAACCAAAGAATTTTACCAGTTGACCCACTTGGCCTCTATTCCTACCTTCTATCTCCTTCTCCCACCTACCCCTTCCTCCCATTCCACTTGTATTTTATAGAAACATACAAAACACACAGCTTCACCCCAGCTCCAACCTAACTCTGCTCCCAGAAACTCCTCTGTTCATTCTGAGTAAAGGTATGCTCTGAAAGGTCAACACATACATTTACACACAGATAGGCAGGACCATGAGAAACTCTGGACCACATTAAGAAGCATGGGTATACCAGAACACCTGATAGATCTCTTACACAATCTTTACATTGATCAAGAAGTAACAGTTTGAACCGAACAAGGAGAAACAAAATGGTTTAAAAACAGCAAAGGGGAATGACAAGGCTACATGCTTTCCCCCTACCTGTCTAATTTATATGCAGAACAAATCATCAGAGAAGTAAGATTATATGAAGACAAATGAGGTGTGAAGATTGGTGGAAGACTCATCAACAACCTTCGCTACGCTGATTACACCACAATACTGGCTGAAAGTGAAGACAATCTGAAACATTTGCTTCTCAAGATCAAGGAACATAGTCTTAAAATGGGCTTGCACCTTAGCGTAAAGAAGACAACGATCCTGACAACTGGCAAAATCAATAAGTTCATCATTGATGGAGAAGAAATTGAAATAGTTGACAACTTTAACCTGCTTGGATCAATCAATAAAGAAACAACAAATAGTCAAGAAATCTGACAGCGCATTGCTCTCGGAAGAATGGCTATAAAGGGCCTAGACACGAGCAGAGGTGTTTGTCTCCATACAAAGATTTGACTTGTCCAGGTCATGGTATTTTCAATAACATCTTACGAATGCGAAAGTTGGACAGTGAAAAAGATAGACAGGAAGAAAATAGATGCCTTTGAATTATGGTGCTGGCGAAGAATACTGTGTATACCATGGACTGCCCGAAGAACAAACCAGTCAGTACTAGAGGAGATCAAGCCAAAGCATTCTTTAGAAGCTCAGATGACAAGACTTCGACTTTCATACTTTGGACGCATCATGCGAAGAGAGAAATCATTAGAGAAAGACATCATGCTTGGCAAGATACTGTAGAAGGTCAACGCAAAACAGGAAGACTAGCAATGAGATGGATCGATACAATAACAGCAGCTACAGGTACCACTCTATCAACAATGAGCCACCTGACTGAAGTCCGAACACAGTTTAGTACAGCTATCCAGAGGGTTGGCACAGATTCAACGGCACTTAACAAGAACAGGACCATTTTATAAGCATCTGTTTTTGCATGAGAAATACTATTTCACCCAAAGAAATAGTTTATACAATTATCTCTTAAAAGGGAAATTTTCAAACCCATGTCGGCGGGTTCAAAGTCCAGGGAAAAGCATCTGCAGAAATTTGGTTCTGCTTTTCTGTGGGCACTTCTTCCAAGAAACATAAAACATGTTCTGAAAATGCAAAGCAAGGCCTACGGTAAATGCATTCCTCCCACGAAAACTGTCTTCACAGCGCACTGATCCTGCATTAGCGCCACAAAGACAGCTATGGCACGTTAGTAGACATACCCCTGTGTATACATTTGGTTCCTATGCTGGTAGCCTATTTACCCAGGACAATGGCTTTTGGAAATTCCCTCTGTATTATCTTAATAGTAGAAGCTTTTTTTAAATTCTTAAACTGCTAAACATATGGCAACGTGCCCTTTTTACTGATCCCACAGTAAAGGAATTATTAAATTATTTCCTCTTATGGTGGATGTTGTTATGTTCTTATATGTGGGTTTCATTGATTTACTTCATATACCACCAGCCTCCCCAGGATAATCAACTGTTTTGACTCCACGCTTGCACCATACTTCCTTCTTGACTGGGGTGTGACTGCGTGTCCACCACATCCTTTCCTGGGTTACTTATGGTTTTGTGATGGCAGAATAACACAAGACCCAACTAAATACACGGCGTCGTCTTTTCTTTGTGATATCTAATGAGGCTCTATAACCTTCCGTGATTTTGCAACATTACCATTCTAAATCCCACACCTAACCACGAGGCAAGACGAAGCCAGTTAATTGACAGTCCCTTGCTTAATTTCCTACAACAAACAAAATAATAAAGTGCTCTTTGGTCTTTGCACTGAGACCTGGAGCTGCCTGCAGGGAGACAGAAATTCACAGATTTTTGATGGCATTCCTTAAATACTTGCCCATAAAATTCTAATGAAGGAAGGAGGACAATTATTCTAATGACATTATTGGAAATGAACAATGTGATTACTAGGACCCTTAGGGATTTTTTTTTTTTTTTGAGAATGGCTGAAATATATCCCCTCATACTTTAATGATTGTAAATTCCCTCACTGTATCACAGCATGGATAAAATATCATTACTGTTTCAGCACCAGTACCGGACGCACTGCCTACCACTGGAACTCCTACATATTGTAAAGCATAAGGCATTGATGTCATACATAGAGTCCAACGGGTTCCTTCATCCATCCTGCCCCCTACCTACAGTTCTCAGCCCAAACCTCACCCTCAAACTGCACACATTGCCCGAGAAGAAATATTCCTTTTTATTTATTTTTATTTTAAATTACTTATTAACCCCTTCCCAAATTAAACTGATCAAAATAGTTTAGAAATATGATAAACCATATTTGATGATGACGATGCCCATCAGGATCAATTTTCCATCTGTAAGGTGGACAGGTAGAGTTATAGGGGTGCCTGAGCTAATGCTGGCATGAAGTCGGCATGTTTCTTCTGCACATGAGACTTTCGGGTGTGCTCCCTTGACATCAGACCTTGGAACCCCTTTACTAAAGCAGTAATGGCCCTCAGTGACAGATAATGTGTGGGCAGGACAGCTGCCAGCCTCTACAATGCACGTTGGTTGCCCATTGAGAGAAGAAGGCAGGGAATGGGCAGGCTGTGGGCGGAGTATGGGTGTGGACAGCATGTTACTGTTAGCACATGCTGTCAATGTGACAATTAGCGTGGGTGAATCTAGTGATACTTTTAGGGGTGGAAATAAGTCCACCCGCATTAATTGTAATTGCTGAGAACATGCTGGTGAAGCCCTCTGACAGCTGACAGCAGCTATTTTTTTTTCTATTTAATTTCAGATGAATTCAGGCGCGATCAGGCGACTTTCCTCAGCTTTGTTTTTTTTTTAATCTGCTGCCGCCTGCTGCTTTGTGCTGTGATGGGGACTGCAATAGCATTGGACAGTACCAATGGCGGCAAAGCTCCCAACTGCACTGCTCGGCCTGCCCGATGTTTGCAGCAGCACTCAGCCGCGATCAGGCAGCTTTACTGGGAAAGAAAACAGAAATTTTACTGCCCTGAGTGCCCAGTTCCAAATGAGCCCCAAACCACGAGACTGCCACTGCCCATGATCCCAGACCCCCGGAGCCCGATAATTATTTATTTATTCCTTTTTACTGCATGGGTTACAAAATGTCTGTCCGTTCTGACATGATGTGATGTGTCAGAGGGGCTGGGCATTTGCAGGCTCGCCACCACCATTGCAGACATTGGAAAAAGCGGCAGCGGCAGCAAGGGTAGGAGGGAGAGAGAATGGCTAGAAGGGGGATGTAAGACAGGACTGGCTCAAGCTTGTCAAGAGCATCTGGAGCCAGTTGGTAACTCTAAGGTTAACGTTGGTGTTTTGGGAGCACACTAACCAGGCCTGTTGCCATTAGCACAGGTATATTTAACAGCACCTCAATAGGAGCCTTAGGTGCCCTGCACATCAGCATCATGTTATTGGGCATGGATGGTTTCACACAGCCACCCCGCCCCCCTCCCCAAAAAAATTTGCACAGTCCTCCATGCTAATTTGGCAGAACAATCTTGTGCTACCAGGGCACAACTTAGTAAACACACTCCTAAGACATACAGGTAATACTGAAGCTGTTCAGGGATCCAAGACATTTGCCTAAGCAAAGTTATCTTTAGCAAATCTAAATAAAAGACCCTTGAGTTCTACCTCCCGAACATTGTGTTTGCTCGTTAAAGCTGTTCTGGAGCTAATAGCAGGCTGCATTCTGCAATACTGTGGGGAAACAATTCCTTCCACCTCGTGGCCTAAGATAAAGTTACACAAAGTGGCTAATATTTGCTGACACAGTCCAGTGATTAAGTCAATATTGTTTAATAATGCCAGTGGAGAGCATTCTGCAGTAAACTCTTCGGATTAATATTTTCTTTCAGGAAGCAATGATCCTGACCTAAAATGTGAAAGTCAACAAGGTTAAGAAATAGATCTCACAGCAATGTCACTGGTTGTTCGGAATGCAGTCAACATATATTTCATCCACCACAAACACACTGAGCCTTCTAAACACACAGAGCCTATCAACAAATATCATACATGTAATAAGCACACTCACATGCAATCACACATCCTACTTACAAACACTTTGACACACAGCCTAACAAATACTTAATACACAATGTACTCATCCACAGCCTACCAACAAATACTTCGGGGTCATATTGAGCGGCGGAGGCTCAATGTGCCCCAAGGATATCCAATGCTGGATCCATTTCTTATTTTATTTATTTATTTAGCTGGTTTTACATACAGCCTTATCAAGGGATTTACATGTTAACTTGAACTTAACGTACATGGAACAGAATGAAGTAAAAACCAGAACAATAGCAATAACAAATATGAGAGAAGTAAAATGATGAAATGGCTAATAAAACATATTTACATTGGTCGGGTTGGTAACTGAATGGCGGGGAGGGGGTAAACAGAGAGGAGGAGGGGCAGAGGGGGGATACAGGAAGAAAGAGTGGGAGGGAGAGAGGTGGGAGAATATGTATTTATGATCTAAATAAGAGTTCCGCCAAAATGTTCAATGAAGAGATGTGTCTTTAGTTTTTTGCGAAAGTCTTCAAGGTTACTCGTGGCTCGGATGTTGTCAGGTAGCTCATTCCATAGGTGTGGGTGTAGAGCGAGAATGCTCTGTTTGACGTTGAGTTGCTGCTCTTCATGTTTGCTGGTGGAATGCTAAGTGTGAATTGTCCGTTGATTCTCCTTGGTCTGTCATCTGGTGTCTTTTGAATTAGTGAATGCAGGTATTCTGAGGAAGCTTTGAAGATGGTGATAAGAACTTTGTATTTAGCACATGATGTAATGGAAAGCCAGTGCAGATTTTTGAGTATCAATGTTATACAGTATGTTCATGAGTGGAAGCTCCCTGTAGGACTTGGGCGGTGATGTTCTGGACCATTTATCGTGGATTGCAGAAGCTGGTAGTCCGTAAAGGATAATGTTGCAATATTCCAGGTGAAGGAGTACCAAGGCCTGGAAAACTATATGGAAATCATGGCTATCAAGTATGGATTGAAGACCTCAGACCGTTTTTATTTTGTGGTAAGCCAGTTTGAGACTGTTACTGATGTGTGGCTGTAGAGTTAGGCCTTGATCTAAGATGACTCCCAGGTAGCGCACTTGCAATTTTACTTGCTACCTGCATTGGACATCCGGGTCAAGCAGATAACATGAAAGCTAACCTGGCAGCGGCGATATTTAGCTTCTGACTGGATAGCTTTCGCGGTGAAAGTTAGGGCAGCCTTTAAAGTGCCTAACTTATGCCGCTTAAGGATAACTGGGCAGCAGCTGAATATCACCACTGCCTGGATATCCCTAGGTGCTGCCTCCCCTCCACCCCTGGAATGTACCAATGTTAGCCGGCTAGCATTGGGGCATTCAGTGGTGGCACCCGTAGATATTCAGTGGCACTAACTGCATTAATCACATTAAATATCAGGCTCTTCATTTTTTGCATGTATGTGGCCTATTCTAAACTTCCTAATGGTGTAAAAGCACACGCATAGACCTGATGATGTCTGCTTTGCTGGTAGGTTTCATAGGTGGACTTCATTAAAGATCTCTGAGGAGGAAACCACACTTCTTTCCTCCTCCAAACTCACTACCTACTCCTCTGATCTTATTCCCATCCTTCTTCTAAGCTCCATCTCCTCCACTGTCATCCCTTCCATCTCTCATATTCTCAAACTATTGCTCTCCACTGCAACTGTTCCTGCAGTCTTCAAGCATGCTATGGTCACACCTTTCCTCAAGAAACCTTCACTAGCCCCTACCTCTCCTTCTAATTATCGACTCATCTCCCTCCTAACCTTCATTTCTAAACTACTTGAATGTGCAATTCACCGTGTTTGCCATGACTTTCTCTCCTCTCAACCCCTTCTCGATCCACTGCAATCTGTCATTCGTCCTTTGCATACTACTAAAATGGCTTTTGCCAAAGTCTCCAGCAACTTGTTCCTGGCATCATCCAAGGGCCTTTACTCAGTTCTCATATTTCTTGACCTTTCTGCTGCTTTTGATACTGTTGACTACCAACCTCTCCTCGACACCTTGTCCCCGCTTGGTTTTAAGGGCTCTGTGTAATCCTGGTTCTCTTCTTTTCTTTCCCATCACACTTTTAGTGTTTGTTCTGTTGGACCTTCCTCTATTGCTATCCTGCTCTCAATTTGTGTACCCCAAGGGTCTGTCCAGGGCCCACTCATTTTCTGTCTCTATACCCAGTCCCTTGCTGCACTCTTCTCCTTCTATGGTTCTCAGTACCAATTTTATGCTGATGACTCTCAGATCTACCTCTCTACACCTGAAATCTCTCCAGCAATCCAGGCCCGGATTTCTGCCTGCCTATCTAACATTGTGCATGGATGTCTCAACGCTGTTTGAAATTGAACATAGCCAAAACTGAGCTGCTTATTTTTCCTTCTAAACCCACTTCCCCTCTTTCCTCCTTTCTCAGTCACTGTGGTAACACTTTACTACTCTCTGTTTCCTCGGCTCGCAATGTAGGGTCATCATTGACTCCTCCCTCACCTTCTCCACACATCCAACTGATAGCTAAAACATGTCATTTCTTTCTGTATAACATTAGCAAAATTCACCCCTTCCTTTCTGAACACACTACCTAAGACACTTAGTTGCCTCCCGTCTAGACTATTGCAACCTTCTCCTTGCTGGTCTCTCTCTGAGTCATTTCTCTCCCCTTCAATTTGTTCAAAACTCAGCAGCACAGTTAATCTTCCGTCAGCCTCTCTATGCTCATATTACCCCTCTTCTCAAGTTGCTTCATTGGCTCGCTATCTGTTTCTATATCCAGTTCAAACTTCTCCTACTGACCTTTAAGTGCACTCATTCTGCTGCTCCTCACTACCTTTCCTCTCTTATCTCTCCCTAAACCCCTCCTTGGGAACTTTGCTCCTCTGGTGGATCCCTTCTATCTGTGTCCTTCTCTTCCACTGCCAACTCCAGGCTTCGACCCTTTCACCTTGCTGCTCCTGAGTCCATATGCCAGGCTTTATCTCTGGCCCTTTTCAAGTCCAGGCTGAAAGTTCACCTCTTCAAGGCTACTTTTGGATGCCCACTCTCTGCTCCAAGTCACTGCCTTATCAACCCAATGCATGATTCATAGCACAGAAATTGGCTTACGCTAACTGTGTTGGATCCACTCTAACAGGTATTGAAGGCCTCGGAGCTCACTTAACATGGCCAAATCCTGCTCTTGGGAGAAGAGATTATTCCAGTAATAGTACCTGAAAGAAATAAGAAAGAAAAAAAAGGTTTCAGGAAAGAACTAAATTTATTGTGTAATAATAAATCTCCAGGAACAAGCAGGAATGAGTCTTCACATATGGGTATGTCGGTACCGACGGAGCCTGCACGGGAATGCTCCCCAGCATCCAATCAGAAAGCTTTTGGGAGCATCCCTCGCGCCTGCGCACTGACTTCCCGCCTTCTCCACTACCTTCTTAAAGGTTACAGACAGTGGGCTTCATTTTTCATACTGTTCCTTAGTATGTGGGGACTGTTATGCACACAACCACTACTGTAGTGATAACAGCTTCCGCTTGCTCTAGGCTTGACACATCAAGCTTCAGTATCTTTCCTATCTCTCATCAACTAGGAAAGTCAGTGTACATCTTCATTGTTTTGAGTATACATTTGTTCTCCCTGGGAATATGGGCTTTTTTCCATACCCCTTCTTCCCTCCAGGACTGGGCTAGTTGTCCAAATCGGTCAGTCTTCTTCTTTTAGTCCTCAATGTTAATGACTCTGTACCTAAAAGAGTTTTCAGCTTTTTCCCATAAAGCTTTCCATTGAAGACCTGCCGTTCTAATCCTACCCCAGTTGACACCTGGATCACCTGCTATTCCAGGTCTGGACCTTCACCCTCACTGCTGTGAGGTCACCTTGAGGATTCCGCTACTGTATATCCAGCAGACTCCAGCACGCTCTCTACTTCCTACAATCCAGTAAGTAAGCTCCATATTATCACTGTTCATTAAATAATTTTAATGGTACTTATCATACATACCAAGGACTCCTCTTCTGTAGTCCTTAGGTACGCTGTTTTTCTCCTTACAGCTCCTCTCTTCCCAACTCCTACCCTCCATCCCTTATGGGATGCCGGAGATTCCTTTGTGGAAAATGCTCTCCTGATTCAGGAACACGCATTTTATGGGATCTCCCCCTGGCATCTATAGCTAGGGAGTCCCCATATGTGAAGACTCATTCCTGCTTGTTCCTGGAGATAGCACAGTTACTTACCTGTAACAGGTGATCTCTGGGAACAGCAGGAATAAGTCTTCACAACCCACCCACCTCCCCTAGGAGTTGTATCTGTCTATCTATCTATCTTCCTTCCTCTTTCTCTCCTTTGTCTCAGCTATGAAACTCAACTGAGGAGAGGCAGTGGAGAAGGCGAGAAGTCAGTGCGCAGGCGCGAGGGATGCTCCCAAAAGCTTTCTGATTGGATGCTGGGGAGCATTCCCGTGCAGGCTCCGTCGGTACCGACGTACCCATATGTGAAGACTTATTCCTGCTGTTCCCAGAGATCACCTGTTACAGGTAAGTAACTGTGCTTTAACAGCTTTTGTGAAATATTTTAGCTTAACATTTCTCCGAGGAGCAGATTTCATACTCTGTGAAGTGGTAAAAGTTCTGCAGGACATGAAGATTAGCTGTGGTTAATTTTTCTCATGTTGGTTGCGCAATATTGTCACTGGACATTTTTATAAGTGTTTTTAATAATTAGCTCTAAAATATCTGGCTGAAGTTTCAGTATTTTTAACCTTTAAAATGTGAACTTATTTTAATAATTACTGCTTAAATATATAAGGGTGGATATTTACAAGGATCCATAAGGACTGCAGGTCCTGCAAACTGTATAAATGCCGTGATCCCGATATTCAGCACCTCTATTGTCATTAGTTTCAGGTGGTCCAGTTCAGGTACCTATCCAGTTAGCAACAATATTCAGTTGCTAAACAGATTGGCAAACTGCCTAAAGATAGGGCAGGTCAATGGCTCTCCTAACTTTCTGTGGCTGTGGTTGAATATCATCATGGCGGTTGGCAGCAAATGTGAATATTCAGCGCTGGATTCCAGCTAGACTCTCGCACTGAATATATGGTTTCTTTTTTGGCCACAGCAGTCAGGCACTTTAGCAGTTCTGATCGCAACAGTCTGAATATCTTCCCCTTACTTTCACTGTGGACATAGCTCTTCATTAGCACCCTGAACTACTCAGCACAAGGGTAAGAAGGTCTTTCTAGGAGCTTGCACTCTGTTGGAGTTTTACAGTCTGAGGTTCAGCCATTGGCTACACGTATTACCTGAAAGGAGTAAAGGTAGGACTGGATTTCTCCAGAGGTACGGGCATGCTTCTGTGGTGGCACTGGCAGCGAGGCTGGCATGCTGGGGCTCACTCCTGATTCAAGGGGTCTTTTTTGGTTTCTCTGGGCATGCGCTCATGTTCCCATCTCCCCAGAGTCCCCTCCTCCTGTTGGTCTACTTCATCCATAAGCATGGACTGCTGGGTTTTGAACATCATACACTTCCTTTTCTTGAGATAATAGGGACATTAGCCATTACATATATGCATTAGATCTAGGCGACAGCCTTAGGCTTGGTGTAAATGTGCCTATCTAGATCTGTTGAGAACCTGCATATGTTACAGTACATGGCTATTCTGTAACATAGTATTCTTTACATATGCATGTAATTCTGCATGCCACCTATGCTCCTATCGTGTGCTGCCTAGGCACATGCCCACTGGGAAAGTACATGCCATTGAATTTATGCACGTCCTTATAGAATGCATCCACGTGCCCATGTCATTGAAAATACCTGAGTTGCGTGCATTGATGGTACATAACTTTATGCAGCCACTTATAAAGCTATTACTACACTATGAACGCCTATTATAACTTTCACACAAATAGCCCCCCAAAAAAAAAAAAAACAGTTACCATATGCTTCAAAAGATCTATCCTCTGGGAGCTAAAGCAAGAATGTATCCATCTTATGACACACTGTTCCTAAATACCAACCTGACTTGAATAGTCTAATATGGTTTAATGAGCCTCAGTTCAGGGATAAACGGGTGGCTTGTTCACAGAGTCTCTCACCCTGGTACACTTAAGCACACCTATCATGCTTTTACAAGACACATTTTTTCATTACCCTTTAACGGGGAGAATAACATCAGAGTTCCTGCTGAAATTAGCCAGACTGGTGTTGATACGCAACTATTTTCAGTTTGAGGACTCATTTTTGTGCAAACACATGGTGTGTCTATGGAGGCCACTGTAGCCCCAAGTATTGTGAATCTATATGTTGCAAGGTTGGAAGATACATTTTTATATCCATCAGAATAATATCAGCAGACAGGACTCTAGGTACATTTTATAAACTACATTTTTTGTATATGACCGGGAATACAAGAAGCTCTACATGAATTTACTAATTGGTTAAATGGTCAAGATCCCTTTTTGCAATTTACTATGTCAATGTCAACATTAGGTTTGTCTTTTTTGTGACATTACATGATGGGCGCATACATACAAGGCAGTGGATCGGAATAGACTTCTCCATTTTGAAAGTCATCATCCATTTGAATTAAAGCGTGCTTTACCCATCGGACAGTTCCTAAGGGTTCAATGAATATGCTCTGAAGAGGAGGAGTTTCACAATCAAGCTAAATTATTGAGTAAAAGATTGTTACAAAGGGGATACCCAAAAAAGATTATTCATACAGCTTATTTAAGAGTCAAATTTGCCAATCGCTCTCTGTTATTGCAGAAGCAGAATAAAGAACAGATGGACAGGCAAGTTGCTGTCCTGCATTATTCAGATAAGGCTCAAGCTATAGCTCAAAGTACTTATCGACATTGGCCAATTTTGTCCCTGCACACTGCCTTTAAAGATAAACCTTGCATAGCTTTTACTCGGGCATACAATCTGAAGGATATATGTGTACATTCAGATTTGGCTCACCTTCAATTCCATCAAGCACATCCTGGGCATCATGCCCCATGTGGGAGCTATTCTATGTGCGCTATCAGTTTAGATATTACACAGTGAACTTACTCTCAGTCCAAACAAACTTATATTTTGAAGGCCAGGATGAGTTGTCTCACCACATGGGCCATCTATGTAATCATTTATCCTTGCCAGAAGATTTATGTTGGCAGGACGTGTCACATGATAAAAGTTCATCTTACTGAACATAAGTCCTGTCTTACTATATGCACATTAACACACTCCCTTGGTATCTCACTGTTTAGATCATCATCATAGCTGGGGAGATTTGCGGTGGTTCATCATAGACTGAATTGATGTTCTAAGAGGAGGAGACCTAATGCAACCTTTGGCATGTTCTGAGCAGAGATGGACTCATAGCTTGAATGTGAATCATCCAATGGGTCTCAATGACTCCATTGACTGGTTGTCAGCACTGTGAAGTGATTGGCTAATGTTTTTTGGACACTATGCTGTTTCCTTTTAATAACCATTAGTGAGTTGGGTGTTTTATCTGAGAGGAGTGAGAGACCTAATGGTGGGAGTGTATTAGATAAAGTCCTAATGCAGCCTGAGAAAGAGAAACAGGTGAAACTTGAGTCGACATTGGTGCCTTCCAGCCTTAACCACTGAATGCTCTTGATGCGGTTCATTCATCTAAAGCTAAGGGGTATGTTTACTAAACCGCGCACACGTGCGCTGCGCACCTTAGCACACGGCAATGATGCACTTAAGTGCTCTTAGGTGCCACGCACGCATATGTGTCACACTAATGGGCCCTGCTCACGTGCGACGAACACGCGCACGTGTGCGGTGCGCTGACGTGCGATAGAGGCGGGGAAAGGCGAACGGAGGGCGGAGGAAGGCCCCCGAGGGGCGGAGAGATGGGGCCAATGGGCGGAAAGTGGGAGGGGAGAGGCTCCCCGCACAGGAGCGGGGCCGAATATTCAAGTGAAAACTACCGCGAGTGAAACACTCGCGGTAGAGCGCATATAAAGGGAGGTGAAACCATTTCCGTCAGCAATGTACAGCAAAACCGGGGAAACCTAAAAAAACGTGAGCAGTGTGATACATGTGCACAGAACAAAATAGCAAATATAATATGAAAATGACCACAACAAATTCTAAGAAAAGTATAATCCAGCTGGGCAACAGTGATATTAATGGGCAACAATAAAAAACACTCCCACGAAAGCCCCCAAAAAAAGAAATGATGTCTGGAAGGGTCTATGCTCCGTAGACTCTTCCAAAAGCACTGCATTGTAATGGAGCTTTCCTGGGAGTGTATGTCAGTTTGCTCATTGATAGCACTGTTGCGCAGCTTGGTTTTTTATTTTTCCCCCCTTTTTTGGAGGGCATATTAGATTTTTTGGTGCACCCTTGTCCCCATACAAGGTAAATGAGGCCACAGTAAAATTGTGCAGAGCAGGGTGTCTGACTCGTGCGGCCAGGTGTCCTATCTCCAGAGACTGCACTGTCTCTGTGGCCACAGTGTGGTGCAGTGGACACAGCCAGTGCCTGTAGGACTAGAGGGTCACAGGTTCAAATCCCAGCTGGGGCACCTGCCAACACAGTCCCCATAGTTTTACCCACCACTAAACAGTGAGAGTATAGACACTCCTATATTGCAGAGAACATAAGCATGGTCCTAACACCTATATTTTACCATACACTGCACTCAAACCATAAAAATGGGCATTACCTACAGCCGAGTCCTCCAAAGTCAGTCCTGGAGTGCTACAACTCACTCAGGTCATATGTTTTACCCAGATAGGGACATGTCTGCATGTTGGCGGAAGGGTAAAGGTGGTGGAGGGGGCAGTGGCTGCAAACCACAGCAGACAGTGGCCTAGGCCTGTGCAGGCTGGCAACATCCACCGCCACAGACAGGCTCTTTCGGATGTACAGTCATGGACTCCCCAAGGAACACAGCATATTTGTGGCAACACGGTGGTGCAGTGCACACAGACAGTGTGTGTAGGAACAGAAGGTCACAGGTTCAAATCCCAGCTGTGTCAGCTACCAACCCAATCCCCTTATTTTACACATGAAGAAAACATGGTAGTAAAGACTGGCGGGTATTCCGGGGAACAGAAACATGCCTCAAATGCATATATTCTACCCCATTGAACACAAACACCATAAAAAAGCGGTACCTAGAGCAGAGTCTCCCAAAGGCAGCCCTGGAGGGCCAAACACCAGTCAGGTTCCATGCTGCCCCTAATGAAGATGGCTGTGCAATGTAAACAGCAATGGTGCAGAATAGCATGTTGCCAGAGGGGTACCAGTGGTGGAGGGGGGCAGTGGCAGCTGCCCATAGCAGACGGTGGCTGAGCCCCCTTCACGTGGGTGCAGTGCACCCCAACACACAGGTGCTGTCTGTCAAACAGCCATGGTATCTCCAGGTACTACATTTTCCCTGTGGCCACAGCGTGGTGCAGTGAACACAGCCAGCATGTTCAGAAGCAGAAGGTCACCGGTGCAAAGCCCAGCTGGTGCTCCTGCCAACCCAGTCCCCATATAATACCCACAACGAAAATGTGATAGTGAAGACAAACCAATATTGCAGAGAACATAAGCATGGTTCAAACACACTTTTGTTACCATAAAGAGCACACACACCAGAAACATGCGCAACACACAGAGCAGAGCCCCCCAAATGCAGTCCTGGAGGGCCACATATCATTCAGCTGTGATGCTGTCTCCAATATAAGGCAATGTCAGCATGGTGGCAGAGGTCTACCGGTGGCAGAGGGGGCAGTGTGTGCTGCTCACAGCAGGTGGTGGCCCAGCCCCCTCACGTGGGTTTAGTGCACCCCAAAAGACAGTCCCTGTGTGACAAACAGCCATGGACACACCAGGGAATGCACTGTTCCTGTGCTAAGACAGTGGTGCAGCGGATGCAGCCAGTGCCTTTTGGACCAGAAGGTCACCGGTTCAAAGCCCAGCTGGGGCACCTGCCATACGAGTACCCACATTTTACACATGGAAGAAAACATGATAGTAAAGACAGAACCCTTAATGCGGAGGACATAAGCGTGGGTGAAACACTCATATCTTTCCTTAAATAACATACACCACATAAACATATGCATTGCCTACAGCAGAGTCACGCAAATGCAGTCCTGGAGACTAAAAGATCCCTCAGGTTGGATGCAGTCTCCAATAAAGATGCCTGTGCTGCAAGTCCAGGTCCCGGCCCCATGGTATGCAGAGGTACCATAGGCATATTCATCAGGGACATCATGAAATCCTGAACAGTGTTTGGGCCACCAGGACTGTAGTTGGGAACCTCTGCCCTAAAGCAGCGGCCAACAGGGGCAGAAACACCTGCACCTGCAGGCCCAATGATCCTAAGTCAAATGCAGAGGCAGGATTGTGGGCCCTGTGTGCATCTCCCAATACTAGCATGTGCATACATTAGCAATGCCACAGTAAACACGGGTATACGGTACACAGATATCAAAAGGCTGCTATGATTCGTGACACACAGAAGTGCCAAAGTTAAGCACAATCAGCTCATTGAGCTGTATCATACCAACCTCTCTGATGTCTGTGGAATGTGCGAAAGGTCATGTGTCTGACAGAGACCACCACCCTGGAGAATGACGCCAACGGTTCCGCCTAACATAGCCATGCCTGCACTGTGCCCAGTAATGGCGCGTTTGCCAGGGCTGCCAAATACCTCTACAGGTGCTCAATGCTGCCATAGGTGTGGCAAGTGTGTGTCTGTCTATCCAGTGTATGGTGGTTGACAAAACCCTCCGCAGCCCAAGCTGATAGCACTGTTCCATTATTGGCCTGCCAATGTGCATAATGAGGATCAAGGCACTGTGGGAATAGCCCTGACAGGGTGGCATGAGCAGGATGCAACTGCACAGGGCATAGGGCAATGGCTGGGACATTGCAGTGCCTGGCCACCACCTGCACAGACATGGTGTCCATAGCATGTCCTGCTGGGAGGTCACTCTCACCCTGAACGAGCAGTGACCACGGCATGGCTAGGTTCCGCCATTGTGGCATATAGTAGGTCTCTCATGTGATGTATATGGCTTCTGTAGTTCTGGGGCCCAATCACTGAGTTAACTGCCTGGTGGGTGTGCTCACATCCCAGTTATGGGTGCACACATGTCCTGCGGTAGCATGCACAATAGACTGGCTAGCGGACTGTCCGCATTTAGCGTGTGTATGGCTGGAACACCTCGCAGGGTTCAGCAGCTGGTGACTCACTGTGCTCGCAGATGGAAAATGTCAGATGGTGGTGTGGCGTGGGGTGTTTCAAGGCCTAGCGTCTGTCTGCGCTTGAAGTATGGATGTGTACAGAACTGTAGAAGGTGCTCTGTGGGTTCCTCCAACTGCAGCTGGACTGAGGTTGATGGCCCTGTCTGCTGCTGGCACCATTGCAGGGGTATAGAATGTGGATTTGTTGTTGGGGGATCCTGGGTTCCAGAGGGCAGTTTTGGTGGGCTGACACACTCTGCCTAGGTGTCCATAGAGCTCCCTTTCGCACACATACAACGCACTTATATCATGTGGCCATGGCACCCACACAGGATATGCACTATTCCATGGGCATCGTAGTCCACAAGGCCCAGATGTGACTGGGATATATAGATGGACAGAGGTGTACCGTAGGTGTGTCTGATAGAACAACCTATCAAACATCGGCACAAATGGGGCCTGAAGTATAGCCCATCTCAGCCAGGACAGGTGATGTGCGCCCCACCTCACCCTCAGGGTGAGCACAGGCCCCCCCCCCCCACTGAGACAGTCTGTAGCCACTCTGTAGCAGCAACACAGAAGGTCTGTACCCACCACTAGGTCTAGGTGCTGTGGGGGTGCACATACCATCCTCGGAAAATCTGTAGACTGTTGCTTTGCATGTGCAGTGCATCATGGGTGCGAGTGGAGTACCCCTACCCTGTTAAGCACAACACACAGTCTGCAGACGTCATATTGTAGCCAGCCAGACCTCTCCTCACACATATAGAGCTGTAGCCCAGTGGTGAATGCAATGCCTGTGAAGCGACAGATTGTTGGTTCAAATCCCTAGTGCGGTTACCCAGCAAACATTTTTAGATAGGCACATTACTGCATATACTGTGCCAGTCAGCATCAGTGCTGTATACTTTGCACAAACTGGCCATACATTTAACAGGTCATTGTAACATGGAGATAACTATTCTACAGGGTACATGGGGGCTGCCTGGGGCAGTATGTGTGTAATGTCATGTAGTACTGCCAACAGAGAAACCATCACAGTGCAGTAACCCTAGGCTGCCCTATAAGGTGGCTTTTGGGGCACCTGAGGCTTACAGCACTGTCAGGATCCTAGAGCTGCCACCCCTAATTTCCATTAAAAAACCTGTCATTGGCTGCACCCACAAATAACCCCACTGTGGATGGAAACACACATCCCCTTGCTTCACAGGCAGCAAGGTGAGCTGTGGGACACAGCTCTATAGCTGAGAACAGATGCCTGGCTGGCTAAAGAGACAATCCTGCAGACTGTGTGTCATCAGGGATGAGTCGATATAGTAGGAACAATGCTTCACTGCACATGACGTTTATAGCACTGTAAGGGTGTTGCCCCTGCCAGTACATATGTAATGTAGAAAGGAGACTGCCGCATTTAACACTGTTGCAACGTAAGAAGATATATGCCGCACGCAGCACCAATGTACATTAAAAGCACTATGCCTAAGTTGGCACTGCTGTATAATGTGTGCTGCCTGAGACACGTAATCCAGAGCCCCACTGGATAATTGAACCCATGACCCCTGGTTTAGCAGTCAATGTAACAACCATTGTGCCACACCTCTGCCACCAGGACTGTATGCCAGCACACATAGTAAAGGATAAAGTGCAGTAAGGTGGCATGCCGACCTACATCACCTCATAATGGTCAGCACGCAACCTATTGTGCATGTGCAATGTTCAAATATGGTGCTTCCCCCACCCCCCTATGGCAACCTCCACATCCTTGCAGGGCACACATGGAGATGCACCAATAAACGTACTCCAGTGGCACACACTACCCAAGATTACCAGGGTGTCTGTTTGCCGACGTTGATGGTTTGTCAGCACCCCTTGTTATAAGTGTCCTGGCAGTACCTGCTATGTGACACACATAGCACACCTCATCAGACAATGCACTAGCAATCAGTGGATATGTGTCCAGAGGTTCAAGACCACACTGTGTAAGCAAGAATAATTAAAAATAATGTAAGTGTTCTTTTGTACATGAGAGACACATTGGTGCTATGTGTGGCTGCATAGATCAGTAGACAGACTGTTGTCGACACCCTACCCAGTGCAGCACAAAGATGCGTGCATTTTCAATGTTAAAGTTCCTGCCACGCAGCCATGCGGAACGCCATAGCGCGCCTCTCTCTGTCACGTAGCCATGCGGAGCGCATGTGCGCGAGCCGCTATGCGCAAATGCGGAAGTTGTGTCGCGTGCGTCCCCGCGTCTACACGTGCAGACATGAAAATGGTGTCCCGTACTAGGAAGCCGGCATTCAGCCGCCGCAAGCTGCGCCACCTGGCGACATTAATAGGGCCCAAGCTGCACAAGCTGTTCCCTGGGGCCTCCAGGGGAAGGGACACAGGGAAGGTCCAGAGGGCCTGGGAGCGCATCACCAGGCGTTTTAACCGTGTTGCAGAAAACCAAAGGGAGGTAAGTGTATGGCCACACGTCATAAGAAACATATACACCGACAGGGTTGCTTGCAGCTGTCCATGCTGCTGTGTGTAGGTAGTCTACATCAGTAAAGTGCAGCAGGTGAAACCACATGTAGAAATCCTTATGTAGCACATCTGAGTGGTTTGCCATGTACCCAGGTGTTGACTGACGTGGTCACAGAGGGCATGATGCCATCCTGGAGTCATGGCATCTGCTGCTGTTGATGTGCAACAACACACTGTAACACAGCTAGCCCATAGATCTGCCTAAGGAGGGTCTCGAAACATCATGTGCTGATGGCGGGATCTGCGTCTGCAGGATAACACATATGGCCAATCCGCAGGGGTTGTGAAACGTGCATCACATTTATTTATTTATTTATTTATTTTTCTTATATACCGCGCTCTTAAATCAGTGCGGTTTACATATGAACAAATATAAACACAATGGTACAAACAGCATTGGTTTTTTTACAAAGAACAAGGTACATAAACTTGGTGGAAAACAGGGTAACTATATACAATTAACTATATACATGGCAACTATATACATGGTTATTTTGGTTAATCTATAATGCCGTGGATAAGAAGTTAATTAAAGTACAGAATAAATATGCCAAATATAGTGAGAATAAATATGGCATAGTATAGTGTCAGACACCCTGGAGCTATGCGGTTGTTTGCCAATGTTGTTCAAGGCAACCCCCCTATCCCCAGGAGTACAGGGAGCCCATCAGAGTGGGCCCCCAGTCACCCTGGTGCTATGGGGTCATTTGCCAATGTTGTTTAATACATCCCCCCTATCCCCAGGAGTACAGAAAGCCCATCAAAGTAGGCCCTCAGTCACCCTGGAGATATGGGGTTGTTTGACAATGTTGTGTAGCACATCCCCCCTATCCCCAGGAGTACAGAGAGCCCATCAAAGTAGGCCCTCAGTCACCCTGGAGATATGGGGATGTTTGCCAATGTTGTTCAAGGCAAACCCCCTATCCCCAGGAGTACAGAGAGCCCATCAAAGTAGGCCCTCAGTCACCCTGGAGATATGGGGATGTTTGACAATGTTGTGTAACGCATCCCCCCTATCCCCAGGAGTACAGAGAGCCCATCAAAGTAGGCTCTCAGTCACCCTGGAGATATGGGGTCGTTTGGTAATGTTGTTTAACACATCCCTCCTATTCCCAGGAGTACAGAAAGCCCATCAAAGTAGGCTCTCAGTCACCCTGGAGATATGGGGTTGTTTGACAATGTTGTGTAACACATCCCCCCTATCCCCAGGAGTACAGAGAGCCCATCAAAGTAGGCCCTCAGTCACCCTGGAGATATGGGGATGTTTGCCAATGTTGTTTAACACATCCCCCCTATCCACAGGAGTACAGAAAGCCCATCAAAGTAGGCCCTCAGTCACCCTGGAGATATGGGTTGTTTGACAATGTTGTGTAACACAGCCCCCCTATCCCCAGGAGTACAGGGAGCCCATCAAAGTAGGCACTCAGTCACCCTGGAGATATGGGGATGTTTGCCAATGTTGTTTAACACATCCCCCCTATCCACAGGAGTACAGAAAGCCCATCAAAGTAGGCCCTCAGTCACCCTGGAGATATGGGGATGTTTGCCAATGTTGTTCAAGGCAAACCCCCTATCCCCAGGAGTACAGAGAGCCCATCAAAGTAGGCTCTCAGTCACCCTGGAGATATAGGGTCGTTTGGTAATGTTGTTTAATACATCCCCCCTATCCCCAGGAGTACAGGGAGCCCATCAGAGTGGGCCCCCAGTCACCCTGGTGCTATGGGGCCGTTTGCCAATGTGGTTTAATACCTCCCCCCTATCCCCAGGAGTACAGGGAGCCCATCAGAGTGGGCCCCCAGTCACCCTGGTGCTATGGGGCCATTTGCCAATGTGGTTTAATACCTCCCCCCTATCCCCAGGAGTACAGGGAGCCCATCAGAGTGGGCCCCCAGTCACCCTGGTGCTATGGGGCCATTTGCCAATGTGGTTTAATACCTCCCCCCTATCCCCAGGAGTACAGGGAGCCCATCAGAGTGGGCCCCCAGTCACCCTGGTGCTATGGGGCCATTTGCCAATGTTGTTTAATACCTCCCCCATATCCCCAGGAGTACAGGGAGCCCATCAGAGTGGGCCCCCAGTCACCCTGGTGCTATGGGGCCGTTTGTCAATGTTGTTTAATACGTCCCCCCTATCCCCAGGAGTACAGGGAGCCCATCAGAGTAGGCCCCCAGTCACCCTGGTGCTATGGGGTCGTTTGGTAATGTTGTTTAATACATCCCCCCTATCCCCAGGAGTACAGGGAGCCCATCAGAGTGGGCTCTCTATCACCCTGGTGATATGGTGCAGTGTGCCTATGTTGTTGAATCCATTCTCCCCATCTCCAGGAGGCCTGATACCTCTGTATGCTTTCCGTGGAAACACCCTGCTGCTATGTTGTATGTCGCTGCTGAGGTGCTGTAGGACACCCAAGACCCAGGGGGCCCGAGAGCTGACTGTAACGGAGGGTATGTCAATCAGATATGTTCCTAGGCTATGGTGGGTAGGTTGCACATCTCGCACAGTCCATGGGCTCCTCAGCTCGGCACACACAACGTAGATGTACCCAGATGATAATTTAGATGCAGATGTGGATGTGCATGAACAAAACCACACCCACATTAATGAAGAGATCCAATTGAGAAGGTCTGTAACAGAGACATGTCCCCAGCAATGCATGGTTAGTCAGGTCACACATCTGCCCAGCCCCCAGGCAGCACACACCTGTTTGCAGATGAATAACACAGATGTTGTTGGAAGGATACATGCACCTGTTCATGTTGCACACCACAGACTGAAACCCACACATGAGCAGAGGTGGCAACAGGTCATAGCTGCTGCAAAGGCCTCTGGCCCGTAGTGTTTGCAGTCACACCTGCCATAACCAACGAGGGCCCAGGTCAGAGGAACATAACAACATCCGATAGGCCTAGATGTGAAAGATGCACGTCCACCATGAGCAGTATGATGCGTGCAACAGTGGCCAAATAGGTCAGAGGTACCTAACATTATCCCCACGACACACAGGTCACACAGCGCCTGTAGTGTGTCAAACATTGCTACCCATGGACTTGTAGAAAGACACATGTCATGGCCGTCGCACCTGGTAAGGTGTATAGGGCCACCCACCGAACGTCCCCTGTATGGTCACATAACCCATGTGTGCTGGGATAACATTTTGCCACTGGGTGTGTGTCGGATGACATGTCTAGATAATGTCACCACAAATGGGTAAAACATACCACATACAGGGTTAGGGGTGGAGAAGGATGGACATCATGTTTGACAACCATAACATGGCAGGGCTAACCCATGTCAGTCAAGGGGGCCACAGGGGAATGGACTGGTGTGGACAGGGTGCCACGGCCAAAGCACATAGGTGTCACTGCACACATGCCCAGACCCACAGCTATGCATGCAGGTGGCACTGGGGACAGCTAATCACCAGGGACAAACAGCAAACAGTTATCACATGTCGGTAATGTCTGCCCTGTGGCAGCCTGTGTGTGACCGCTCCACAGCGGCCAATGTGGAAGCATATGGGAGCATCACACAGCGCCTGAGTGCTGCCCTGATGCCTCTCCCAAATGCTGCTCCCCAGCTCATCATGTTAGTGCAAACCAGCAGGTCACTGTTCCTGTGAGCGCAAAACACCTCAATGGTATTGCCACTCCTGTGACTGCGGCTGCCGACATCTTCCCTACCGGTAACAATGGTGTATGTTAACTCACATCCCTAGGAGCTGTGTTGACCCCACCCAAACAAAATACCAGGGGTAGAGTGAAAACCTCCTTTGCACGTCTCACCCTCAATTTGTGCATAGGCCGTAAATCCACTGTGAGCATGGGAAATCAATCCATGTGTCTGAAGACATGTGCAAAATGTGCCGGTAGCTCCTCTGTCACTGACAACCATGTTTTCTGTCCCAGATGCCTAGGGCCCACTCACTCCATGTCTGATTGTTTGACTTGTGGTATTGCATACAAGAGTGGTTGGCCTAACTGAGCAGACAAGCTCAATACCCACGACCACACTGACGTGGCTGTGGTAGCAGCCATGTCACCAGGGAAGTGATCTCCCCCCTGTGCATCCCATGGAGCCAAACCAACAGCTGGCCGGTTCAGAGAGGGTCCTACCCCATCCAAACATCGGGATGCCCCGGCGTTGCCCCTGCGGAACGCACTATGGCCAAAAAGCCCTGGAGGGATCCAAAGTCTCCACAGGCCATTTTGTGGCCACATCAAGGTCTGTAGGCCGTAACCTCGTCTGAACCCCCTTGGCCGATGCTCCTGGGTACTGGCTGGGGCCGTTAACAAAACACAGGCATAGCCAGTGTCACTGGAGCAGAGGATGCTGGCCACCAAACGCTGTCCTGCATCTATCCTGGGGCATCAAGGTCCTCGTTACCACCACAGACCACACACATTGTGTCACCGGAACCCACACAGATTTGGGTCACAGCATGGGCAAACGGACCATCAGCGCTGATGGGTGCAGTCTGTGACACACTGGTACCATGTCACCCATGTACCCACGTCTCTCAGTACCAGAACCGCACTAAGCCTCAGCACCCAGCGACAATATATGTCCAATCCTCTGAGGGGCCTGATGACTGTGACAGCTCCGAGGGCACTAATGTGAGTCTCCAGGAGGGGCCTGCATGTCCCATGAGTCTATTGCCATCGCCTGAGGATATGTCCCACCAGGATTTGCACAGACATGTAGTCAGGGTCCACACCGGTCCCGTGGCAACAGAATCAGAGCACAAGACACAGGATCCAGACAATCACCAATATCCCCAGATGCAAAGGGTGGCGTCAACCCTGACAGGGCATCAGAACGTAATGGATACTCTACTGAAAAGGATGGGATACACCTCTCAAAACCTACCCATATGGCCACTAACAAGATAATATCTACCCTGAGACCTGTGTCACCAGCGTCCCAAACAACATAGCCCCCTCAGCACTCTATTGTGGTGGGGTACGCTATGATGAGAATATACTGTCACAGATGACATGCCGTCAACCCTTCTGGCAGGGGCACACGAACGTAGATGCCATGGGTTGCCGTGCCTGCCATGCATTCCTGCTATTAGCCAGGATATTGTCCAAAATCATGTACATGGGTACGGTTCTGATGGAGTTCGCACCACATCTATACCTCCTATGTCCACCCCTCCAGTATGACAGAGGAAGGGTATATGTAGCACCTGTCAGGCATGGCCAGACAAAGCCAACTGTTGCCAACGGGGTAACATTGGACTGGTGTGAGGGCACAGGCTGAGTCTTCGCCATTGCCATTGTGTCATGGACATGTGCCTGGCTGGCAGCCACCGAACTGGAACACTGTATACAGGAATAACCTTGCTACACCCCCTGTACTCATTGCAGCCTGTCAGGGATATGGTGGCAGCAAACATCCAAAGAGGTGGATGCTGACAGGCCCACCCTGAACAGGCTGTCCAAGATCTGCAATCTTGCAAAGGGGAAAGCCGACAAAGACACCTCCATGTCCAGAACCAACGGATGCTAGCAGTCATATGCCCAGCATGGACCACCCTCTGCCCAATCTGATGAAAAGGGTCACTAATCTACATAGCCACCAAATTTGTGCGCCACCCTGCTGTAGCAGACACAGCAGCGTCAGCCTCCACAGGGCCTCGGAGTCCTTGATAAGGTACATGTCCCCACCCGGCCATCCACGTAAAACATATGTCAACAATCCCATGAGGTCAATGTGACCGCATGCACGGATGGTGCAACAGACAATTTGAACCCTAGATGCTGTCCATCATAGGAGGTGCCACAGGCCACATTTCTGAGGTCTCACCTTCCCACAACAGAACGGAAGGTCAGTTCCCACAAACGCACCCCAAATGGTCCCAGAGGTAAAGCGTTACCTAGTTCAGGAGGGCTACAAGTGAAAACACCTCCACAACAGGGTTCTGTGTTTCACAGCCCCTATCTGCACATAACTGAGACAACAGGAGGGCACAGACACATCTGCGATCCCACAGAACTGGGCAGGTTATGCCTCATAGAGATGTACACATGTCATGAAATAGAATACCTATCCCCATACACCCAGAGCTCTGACTGGCCCCCATCCACAGTTCACAAGGATGTCTACACCCATGTGCACAGCCACCAAATACCCCGTAAGTATACTGGGTTACGGCTTTCACGGAGGGCACTATCACTACAAAGCGCACCCCCTGGTGCCGTCCGCAGCACCCAGAGTATGCACAAGGTGCATGGCTGGGGGAGCTGCCCTTCCCCGTACAAGGGAGATATGTGTATAGCCACACCTGGACGAGTGGCCCATCTGGCCAGAGTCAAAGACTGAGGACCGGTCCACTCTCCCTCTCACACACCACGTGCATGGCAAGAGGTATGCCATCACAGAGATTGCAGGGCATCCCTCCAGACTCACAACCAATCGCTGGAGGTCATATGAGCACAGGAAGGTAGAAGACTGACAACCACCCATCTGCTGGAGCCTCTCCATCCTTGCATTGTGCAACTGTGATCCTGGCCACTACAAGCAACGTGCCTGTCAGACCGAGAGATGCTCCAGCAGCTGGGGCACATGCCAGCTACGTGGCATGTGTCCCCCTATGCATGTCTGCACTGGGAGCAACCCAACGCTCACGCCCCTCCCAGTGGACACATGCAACAGGCTGTCACTCTGATTGGAGAGTGATTGCAGACAACCCCACTCAGCCCCTGGACTGGGGGCATTAAGCAGCACAAAGGTGGAAGGCGGCACCTGTCCCACAAACAACACCTCTGCCCACCCTCACACATATGCTGTTAAGGTGGGGTGGGCTGCTCATCTATTGAACACCTCACCCACAGCCACATGGAGGGTCCAGGGGAGTCATCCCAGCACAGACATTTGGTGGGCTCAGAGCAATGAGCCTGTCCCACCAGACATTCAACCCGCCCTGATAGGGCAACACACGAGTAGTTTCCCCGCAGACAATCAGGTAGCCATGTCCCAGGTGGCGAAATGAAGTGTTAACAGGCTCTCTGTCATAATGCATCAAGGCACGTAAACTGGGGGCGGTTGACACAGAGCAACATACCCATCTCCTGGCGGTCCATCTCCATGGCAATGTCAAATATCTTTCAGACAGAATCAGTAGTGCTGTGCTCCGGCACACATGGACCCTACACATGTACCACCTCAGCAGATCCGTAAACTCTATGGATATGCAGATATAGACCGCTCTACAGGTGTGGTCACATTGCCAACAGGTACACAGGTTCCCACATTCCGGCCTCATGGATGACATGCGAGGGGTTACCCTCTCCGCAGTTGGGGGCATGACCCGCTATATGTCCCCCAAGGACAGCTGTGGATTGCAAGGCACACCCTGCAAGCCCCAGGGGTACAGAGACAACATGATCCACATAGCCCCATGCTTCAAACCACTAGGTGTGGTACCCTCTCCACCCACGTCTGTCACAGGTCCCCCGCAGGGACATGTTCCCTGTCTCAGACCCACTGTCGCGGGTGAGGGGACAGTATGGCATCCAAACACACAGTCTGTAATTCCCTGAACCTGGTTAGGGATGGCTGAATGCTTTATGCCACCCCACCCTCACCCTGGATGTGTGACTTGGCCGTTTTGCGCCCATGGAACCAGCCAGAAGGCTTCCCATGCCGTTCAGGTTGGGAGAGGGTATCCAGCTGGTGTCCCAAAAATGTGCGTAAAACACTAGTGGCCGTCCCACGCGATGCAGTGTGGGGCTAACCACGTCACC